>CM066050.1:87497375-87646084 GCA_033557465.1 Ichthyophis bannanicus | reverse complement strand
TGTTGCTGGAAGAAGGTGCTTTGCGATGAATAGATCATTGGTCTTGGCCCCCCCAGAAAAAGTTCTATCTTCTTTCTCCAGCTTCATTTTCGGTTGCCAAGTCCGTATTTTTCCAACTACTTTGCCTTCTTCGTTGTTGCCAGCTTTTGCGTTCCAGTCACCCATGACTAACCGGATATCCTGTTTGCATGTTCTGTCAATTTCAGCTTGGCTTGTTCATGAGAACTCTTCAATTTCATTCTCTTCTGCAGGCTGTTGTTGGGCAATATACTTGACTTATAGTTGTGTTGAGAGGCAAGCCTCGTAGACGAATAGAGATTACGCGTTCGCTGACTGCATTGTATTTCATTACAGTTCTTGCAAGTTATCTTCTTTCTTAGAAATGCAACACCATTTCTTCTTTGTCTTTCATTTCCCAGCGATAGTAGACCATGTGCTCATCTGATGCAAATTGCCCGATGGCAGCTCCATTTCAGTATCGCTGACCCCCAACAGATCCAAGTTGTACCCGTTCCATTTCATTCTTGAACCACCTCCAACTTTCCCTTGGTTCATGCGTCGGTGTCGTTCCATGTTTCCAATGTGTAAGACATTTTTACAACTTTATTCTGACTCTCGATTTCATGCGCAGCTACATCACCGAGTCAGACTTCCCGAGGGCCTTTCATCCAACCCACATCATAAATGCTGGCTTGTACTCTGAAAAGTCGTCAGCTCTCCCCCAGTAGCTAGTTGAGATGCCTTACGACCTGTGGGTCTCATCTTCCAGCACCATAGCACAATTTGTTTTGTTGTAACTATCCATTGGGTTTTTCATGACACGATACAGAAGTATCTTGCTGGGCCTTTCTTTCGCGCAGTTTAAGTGTGGTGTTCTGTTGCCGTTGTCACAAAAATGTTATCCTCCGCCGTCAACACTATCCCATTCTGGCTGCTGCCCAGATGGGTGGTTTGTCCTTGGTCTGGCAACACTCATCTGAGACCTGTCGCATCTTGGGAGACACCCTGTCCAGTAGTTAAACTCCCGCTAGTTTAGCTCTCAGCATCACTGCCGCACACAAGCCCTCACAAGACGACAAGAACTGCAAACCCAGTGAGGGCTTGTAAAGATTAGGAACTGTTTAAATACTATGGAGACTGTGTTTAAGGGGCGTGGGCTGAGAACGCAACTTGTTGGCAGGGCCGTCCCGTCCATTG
This sequence comes from Ichthyophis bannanicus, assembly GCA_033557465.1. Classification (NCBI taxonomy): domain Eukaryota; kingdom Metazoa; phylum Chordata; class Amphibia; order Gymnophiona; family Ichthyophiidae; genus Ichthyophis; species Ichthyophis bannanicus. Next base: position 87,644,887 of record CM066050.1, on the reverse strand, counting down.
AGCAAGAATGTTTCTTTGCACAGGGCCCCGCGTTTCAGGGGGGGCCTGCCCCTCGCAAAGAACATTCTGGTTTTTTTTTTTAAATTATCTGTAAAAAAAAAAAAAAGCTGGCTCTGGCTGCTGCCGCGGCCTGGTCCGCGGCAAAATGTTGTCACCCGCGGGGCCCCCTCTCTCTCGCTGATCCTCTCTGCAAGGGCTTTCAGATTCGCGAAGGGAGAGTGGCTCCCTGCCGTCTCTGTTAATCCCGCAGGGGCTAATTTGGACTTTCCCATCTGCCCCTTTAGGAGGCCGCGAGGGGCGCTGATGGGAAATTGTCCCATTAGCCCTAGTGGGCTTAACAGAGACGCGAGGGAAACCTCTCCCTTCGCGAATCTGAAAGCCCTTGCAGAGAGGCTCAGCGATGAGAGTGGGCCCCGCGGTACACTCCATTTCTGCCACTGCTGTCGCGTCAGCGGCAGCAGCCATAGCCAGGTTTTTGTTTTTTTAATTTTCAATTTGCCATAAGCCGATATGGGGTGGGGGGGGTGTTAAGACTGGTGCTGGGCTTCGGGGGTGTTTAGCACTGGTGCTGTGCCTGGGCTGGGCTGGCTGGGCTGGGCTGGGTGGGGTGTTAAGACTGGTGCTGGGCTGGGCTGGGCTGGTGGGGGTGCTTAAGACCGGGGCGGGGCTGGGCTGGGCTGGGGGGGTGTTAAGAACTGTTGCTGGGCTGGGCTGGGCTGGGCTGGGCTGGGGGGGTGTTAATAGCTGGTGCTGGGCTAGAAGCTGGGCTTTACTGGGGGGGGGTTTAATACTGGTGCTGGTCTGGTCTGGGCTGGGCTGGGAGGGTGGTAAGACTGTTAATGGGCTAGGGGGGGGGTTAATACTGAGAATGGTCTGTGGGCTGATGGGGGCTGTCTGGAAAGGGGGTTGATGGGGGGTTAGAGCTGGTAATGGCCTGGCTGGGGGGGTTCAGACTGGTAATGTGCTGTGGGCTGATGTGGGCTGATCCCTGGAAATGGGGTGATGGGGGGTTAGGACCTGGTACTGGGCTATTGGGGATTAGGACTGATAATGGGCTATGGTTGGGGGCTAGGACAGGACATGGGCGGATGGGGAGGGTTAAGGACTTGAAGGGTGTTGATGTTGTTCGGACTGGTAATAGGCTGTTTGGCTGATGGGGGGGTTTGGACTGGCAGTGGTGGGCTATGGGGGACTGACTGGAAATGGGCTGATGGGGTTAAGACGGGAAGTGGAGCTGATTGGGTGTTAGGACTGTTAATTGGTTATAGGGGGGGCGGGCGTTAACTGAAAATGGGGTGATGGGTGGTTAGGACTGGAAGTGGGTTGATGGGGGGCTAGGACTGGTACTCTGACATGGGCTGTTGGGGGGAGCTAAGATTGGAAATGGGCTGTAGGTGGGGGCTTGAATTGAAAATGGACTCATGGAGGGGGCTAGAACTGGAAGTAGGCTCATGGTGGGTGCTTGGACTGGAATTGGGCTGAGTTAGTGGATCTAGGATTTGACATGGGCTGATGGTGGAGCTAGGAAATGACTAGAAATGGCTCTAATGGGTGGCTATATTGGAAATGACCTGATGAAGGGACTCAGACTGAAAAATACAGGATGGGGGAGCTATGACTGGAAATGGGCTGATGCCAGGGACTAAGAAGGGAATGGATTCGTGGTGAGACTAGGACTAGAAGGGAGCTGATGTTGGGGGAGGATTAGAATGTAAGGGGGTGGGAGAGTAAAATGGAGAGTGGAAAACTATTTTTTGGTGTGTGAGGGAATTAAAATCCAACAATTGGCCGGTTATTGGGAGAGTACGTGGGGATGGAGGAGGGAGGGGTAAAAGTTGCGTGGAGAAAATAGGAAGGAGGAATGTGCACAAGGAGACAGATTATTATAATTAAAAAGCAGATGTATAGAGCGAGAATGGAAACAAAAACTCGAAGAGAGAAGAAAGAACAAATGGACATCATACGATGGAGAGGTTAGCAGAAAACATGAAGAAACCCTAATAAAATGTCTGGAGCAATTGCAACAGAAAAAGAATGCACAAAAGGTAGAAACGATATCTCTTTAATTTTGAATTTATTAACTGGAATATGAAAGCTCGTGTAAATGTGCATCATTAACTTCTGCTCTTTTGTTTGGTACAAGAGGAAATTAATTTATAGTTTTATTTCTCACAGTGTTGTTTGGACATTCCAGTTTTGGCCTTTTTGGGGTTCCCAGTTTTAATTATTGCCTTTCCGTTTCTAAATTGTGATTCCTTGTTTTGATGATGGTCTAGTTTCTGCATGTGTAACTTAGCTGAGGTATTCTGTTTATGTAATTCCTATTTGACATTGCCACTTGTTCTCTTTCCCCATTATTCTCTGAAATGTATTGGTTTAATATTTGCAGTGTTGCCCTTTTGATAGGTAGGGTTATGGTGCTTTGTGTATCCTGGTCATGCTGTCCGGATATGGCGGGTTTGCTATGGTTATAAATGGGCAGCTTTTGTAGTAGTTCCTAATGTGCCTGGCGGTTGGCACTGGATTATAGTAATGTAGACACTCTTTCTAGTCTGTTCTTTATCCATACCCTCATTAAGAGACATGTTTACAACTAAAAGTTAGTGTATGCAAATGCAAATATTTATGCAAATAAGGCCACTTATGACAAAGTGACGGCCCCGCCCCGAGTCCCCTCCCGCACAATGGACCCCGCACCCTCCCCCCTTGTTGCCGGCCCCTGGCTTGTTGGTGTGAAGCCATGACAGTGCAGACCGAGGAATAACCTCATTTACATATAATCACTGAACTACTAAGAGTGTTTTTCCTGCGACTTGGAAGAAGTCAGTAAGGTGACAGACTCTGGTTCTGGGGAGGAAAAGTGGATGGCAACTCTTTTTTTTTTCTGTATTGGGGGAATGTAACTATTCAGTTTGTTTGTTCACTATGAGGCCCTCTAGGGACTATCCCCCATAGACTCTCAGATCTTGGAGCCTTAGAAAGACAGAGTTCCCACTGTCCTCATTTCTGGAGACATCAAGTGGATTTGCCGCATGGAGAAATAGAGATCAGGAGGAGGACGTCATTAGAAGAAACGAATGTCTGGCACAGGGACAAGTGGTGGCAGGACGGATGACTCCAGGATAACCGTTCCAAGGCCAGAGAAGCATTTACAGTGCCTGACATTGGGTTTTAGGGATTATAGCTTGGGCACGTATTCTGTTGCTTTGGAGAGAAGAAATGGAGTTGTTTTTCCCATTTTTCTATAGAAAGCTTTTTCTGCATTGATTCTTACTATAGACCACTAAGAATGGAGGCAGAGGGTAGATGAGAGTGATGCGTTTCTACCTCTCCTTAGTAGGGGAGTCCCAAATGGCTTGTCTTTTTCCCCACATTTATGAACCTAATTTGTTTATGATACTTTTTTTTCATACTATCTTAAAGGAAATTATGTGAGCTGGGTGGTTACCCCACTGTGTTATATTATGGTAGTGGATTTAGGATTATTAATTTGGTTTCAGATGGACTTCTTTGGACAAGATCAAATGGGGCTTTCAACACAATGTCCTACAGATCAAAATCACTGAAATGGCTCCTTTCGGTGATGGCCACTGCAAGTGTAGACAGGGCTTTTTCCCTCTGAATGGTAGCTGCTGCTTTCCCATGTCTGGCATTGGTGGGCAGTTATCCAGCATGGCAAGCATACCTGGTACTAGTATTTTCTGACAGATGTGCCTACCAGGCTTCAGGTTTCTATTCACTCTCATCTTCCCTGAAGCACCTGTAATTCTCGATGCAGACGTGTTCAGGACTGTACCTGCCAGCGGGAAGGATTTGCTTGGCCATTTCAGCGAGCTGGTGTGGTGTGCCATCTCTGATGAAGCTGACAGTTCAGTCACTCTCAGGTTCCACATGATTGTTCGGTTAAAGAGTTCCTCAATGCCCACTAAATATGAGCATGGAATGCAACCTTGTGGCAAACAGGTTCCCAACCTCCAACAATTTGTATGATCTCCCACTAATTGAGTTCATGTGGAACTGAAATCCCCAATATCTTGCAGCTCAAGCAAATCTCTTGCAGATATGTCATATCTCTGACTGGGCTTTTCTTATATCAAAGTTTTTTTTTTAGCTGATACAACGCTTGTACCATCTTAGGGCTCAATTAGCTAGCTGGCTATTGGCAGAGATGTCCTCAGTCTCCTTGACATCAGGGACTGTGCTGGGCTGCTATCCATGCCTTCTGTTGGCCATGTTCCTACAATGCCAGTATAAGCTTTCCATGGGTGCCCAGAAAATGTTATATATAATTTTCATTCAAGTAAATTGGAGGGCCATTATCTGAGGACCACTCAATCAGGTTGGTCGAGGATAAACGTGCAAACTGTTGCCTTTGAAACAACTTGATTGTGGCTTCAAGACATGCTTTGGAGCGAGTTCAGTTTCCCAGAAATCTGAACAGTGATACACTATCCACAAGAAATGAACTTACTACTCACTGCGCTTTCACTACTTGATCATTTATATAACACTACAAGGCGTGATGCAGCCACCGTTACAGAGGACATGTAAGAGGGCAGTCCCCTGCATAATACGACTACCTGCAGTCTAAATCAAGACAAAGAATTACAATAAATAGGGCACTCGGGGTATATCTAGGGGAATGGAAACAAGGAAACACATGGAGGTGAAGCCGTCGAAAAGGAGACTAGGGTAGATCAGGATCCAACAAAGCAGTCTGAAAGAAGTAGACTCTTTACCTAGAAAAGTTAAAATAAGTCCATGAACTGACACAATGTGTCAAGGTCTACATTGGGATGTCATGTGAACATCATTATTTCCTCCACCACTTCTACTTAATATGAAATTAGCAGAGTTAAGTCATGTTCTCTTAAGAGACAGTGATGTGTGGTTACTCCTTGGGCAACAAAATGTCAAGAAACTATTTTATCCCGAATGAAAATTAATCTTTTGAGTGAACTGTACTTACATGTCCCACTGCTTTCTCTCTCAAACAGAGTTCCACCTTCCTCTAGCATTTGAAAGCTGCCCAATATGAAAGTTTCATATATCATTAATTTTTGTTTGGTTTAGAATAGGCTTATTTATTTAACTGTTTTTTAATACCGCTCTATCACGTTGGTCAAAGCAATTTTACATTGTAACTTAAACTTGGTAATGTACATTAAATAGGGACATTGATTAACGGATTTTTTTTGAGGCAGTGGAGGGTTAAGTGAACATTTCCCAAGGCCACAAGGAGTGCATAGTGGGAATCAAAGCACTGAGTCTCATGGATAACTTCCGCTTTCAGATACCCATCACCCTTCTTAGTATAGCTTTCTCCACTTCTGCTGGTTTCTCTTCTAAGCTTATTGGTAGACAAACCAGTCTTCAAATTATGCTCCCTGAAATTGTTTCTAGTTGGCCAAATAAGTCACCATTAATCTTCATGCCCTCTGGGGGTAGAATTGTTGTTAGCAGCTGTTATGATTACCATAATGCTTTTTGTGATTCTGTATGAAGAGGAGAGGAGAGTATGCGCAATACTAAGGCCAGAGCTGCCAAATGTACCCAATTCCAGGAGTGTGAGATTTTTTGTCCAGTTCTGGTTTTAAAATTTGCATTGCAATGTAGTATGGTATTTGTCAGTCCCTGCCCTGTTCACTCATTGTGGCAATCAGTTTCGTCTACAGGTCCCATAATGCATCAGGGATGAGCCTGTCAGAAATCCAGGACTGGCTCAAAAAATCTCACCTCCCTGGAGAACTGGGTCCTTGGACAGCGATTCTGTAAAAGTGGATCAGGGTCACTGTTAAACATTGCTGTGCACTCCATAGGGGCATGTTTACTAAAGTCCGCAAAATAGCGCCCCGCAAAATAGCGCACGGCAACGCGGCACTGAAACGCGCAGAAACGCGTTTAAACGCCCCGCACATGTGCGTGTCACCCCCGCCACAGGTACGCGGCCACTAACGGGCCCCGTACAAGTGCGGCCCGCAAATTTCCGATAGAGGCGTGGAAACGGCGAAAGGAGGGCGGAGGAAGGCTCCGGAGGGGCGGAGGGACGGGGTCAATGGGTGGAGAGTGGGAGGGGAGAGGCTCCCCGCACAGTATCGGGCCCGAATTTGCATGTAAAAACTACCGCGAGTGAAATACTCGCGCTAGAAAGCATTTAAAGGGAAGAGAAACCATTTCCGTCAGCAATGTACAGGAAACCCGGGGAAACCTGCAAAACGTCAGCAATGTGATCCATGTGTACAGCACAAAACTGCAATTTAAAATAAAAAATGAGCAGCTCACAAAATATGATAAAGATTATGTCAGCTGTGGAACAGTTATAGAAATGTTGAAAAATAAAATACACACCCAGGAAAGCACAAAATAAAAATGTACCTCTGGAAAGGTGTTGGGAGCGGAGAGTGTTCCAAAAAGCAGGGTTTACTTTGCAGATGTCCCGTTAGTGTATGCAATGGTTGGCCATAAATATCACTGTTGACTTGCTTGTGTATATGTTTTTCCCCATTGTTCTGTGGCCCTTCTTGTGTTTTATTTTCACGTTTGTCCTGACAGTGGTTGAAGGAGCCCACAGTAAATATGCGCACAGCAGGGTTTGTGACATCATCCTGCTAGGTGTACTATCTCCAGGGAGTGCACAGTCTGTGTGGTGCAGCAGACAGATACAGTACCTCAAAGACCAGAGGTTCAAATCCCAGATGGTACATTTGCCAGACCAGTTTGTAAATTTTATCCATCACGAAACAAAGATGGCACAGACACCCCTGTATTGCAGGGAACATAAGCATGTTGAAAAAACCTATATGTTAACCAACACCGCACACACCCCACAACAATGGTCCTCACTTACAGCAAAATCCCCCACATGCATTACTGTAATGCCAGAATGCAATCAGGTAATTTTTAGAGTTTTCTGAGAGAAGGACATGCCACCATGTTTGCAGACGAGTACATGTGGTGCAGGAGGCAGTGGCTGCCATCCCCAGAGAACAGTGACCTAGCCATGTGTTGTCTGTCACCGTGCACTGCAACAGACAGGCCCTGCTGTATGCACAGTCATGAGCCTCCCAGGGAAATCACCAATCTGTGACTAGACAGTGGTGCAAAGCACACAGACAGTGCATGCAAGAACAGAAGATCACAGGTTCAAAGCCTAGTTGGGCCCACTGCTAATCCTGCACATATATTTTTTTCCCACCACCAAACACAGAAAGTGAAGACACTCAGTGATGGCAGAGTAAATAATCATGTTTCCAAAACCAGTGTTTTACCTAACACCGTGCCCCCCCCCCTCCAAAATGGGCATTAGGTACAGGCAAGTCCTCACAACTCAGTCCTGGAGTGGCACAATGCAATGAAGCTATATGTGTTTTTCCAGATAACGACATGTCGTCATGGTGTGCGAGGTGTACAACTGATGGAGGGGGCAATGGGAGCAAGCCACAACAGACAGTGCCTTAGGTGTGTGTAGGCTGGCCCTGGCCACCACACCAGACAGCCTATATTGGATGTACAGCCATGGATTCCCCAGGGAATGCAGCCATGATGTGGCAAAACCGTGGGTCCGTGCACACAGTCAGTGTTTACACGAACAGAAGGTCAGAGGTTCAAATTTTGTCTGTGCTTCCTGCCAAACGAGCCCCCAGAATGGAACCACTTTGGAACCTGGCATGTAAGACAGAACCTTTGTGGCAGATAATCCAGATATTGTGATATAAAATTATTTCTTTGGTTTCCCTTCAATACCACACACCAAATAAACATGTGCATCCTCTACAGTAGATTCCAAGAAATGCACTTCTGGAGGGTCACTGATTGTGCATCTGCTGTGCATGTGCCAATATAAGGCAATGTGAGCATGGTGATGGCAGGGGAACTGTTGGCAGCTGTGCACATCACACCAAGGCCTGGTCTGTATTAAGTGGGCGCTGTGCACTGCAAGTGGACAGGGTCTGTCTGAGAAACAGCCATGTATTTTCCTGGGAATGCACTGCCCCTGTGTCAAGATGGTGGTGCAAAGCACACAGGCAGTGACTACAGGAGCAGAAAGTCACATGTTCACATCTCGTGTGTCTGCTCAGCCAACACAGTCCCCTCAATGTCACACCATGCAAGTATTTAGAAAAATAAAAGATCCTGTAGTGCAGATAATGCACACATGTGTAAAACCTCTATATTTTACATGAAAGTGTACAGAAATTAGAAACATCTGTATTACATAGAGCAGATTCCCCAAATGCAGTCCTGGAGTGTCACAAATCATTTACATCTTATGAAGTGGGAAATAAAGATGTGTCTCTCCATGTCCATATGCTGCTCCATGGTTTGCAGATGTATCTCATGCATATTCCTGAGGCACAGTTGCAAAACATGATCAGTGTGTGGGGCAACACGACTGGAGTTGGGGACCTCAGGCTGAGAGTATCAACCAACAGGAGCATAAATGTGCAGAGACACAGGCTCCATTAACCAAACACTACTGGACAGTCATGATATTGGCCCTTCTGTACATCTCAAATAACTAGTACGTGCACACCGTAGCACTGTCACCATAAACCATGAAAAACAGTAAACATATATCAACGTGTAGATGTGAAAGGTTACATAGATCAATGCCAACGTCAAGCACAATATGGTTAGTGAGCATTAGAACACCAATATGTCAGATGTTTGGGAAGTGTGTCTCAGGTCAGGTGCATGACAATGTTCACCACCCTGTGTTGTGACACCAACAGTATGCCATACCATTGCCATGCCTGTACTGGGTCCAGGACTGCTCAGATGTCCGAGACTGCAAAAGCAAGCTATATTGGCACAGTGATGGCATAGGTGTGTGAATGTGTGCCTGTCCTCCAGTGTGTGATTTGTTAAACATATTACTCAGCGCACAATGTTTGCTCTGTGTCCATTGTTAGCTTGTCTATGTGCATAATGAGGAGCAAGGTATTGTGGGCATACCTCAGACAGGCTGCCTTTGCCATGATGCATGAGGATAGATCATTAGTCAATGTATTGGACATTGTAGTGTGCACCATCAGCAACATGGACATGGTAGCCCCTGAATGTCTTGCTCGAAGTTCAATTTCACCCTAACTGAGCAGTTAACATGACATGGCTAGGTCAGCCATAGTGTAATCCACATCTTCTGCAAGTGATATGTATGGGTTTCCTTTTGGGGCCCAATCACTAGCTTAGCTGCTTTGTGGGTGTGCAGACATCCCAGTTTGTGGTCCACACCTATTCACCAGTAATATGCACTATGGATGAGCTAGCAGTTTGCTGCCACCTAGTATGTACAAGACTGCCACACCTAGAAGGGTGCAGTGTTTGTGCTTTTGAGGCTGGTGAATGTGCGCTTTGGTGGTCTGCTGAGCATTTCCAGGCCTACTGTGTGGTCTGGATGTTCACATAAATGCATGGACCCTCTTAGCTGGTGTCACTCCATCAGCTGTAGGCAGGTTTACATTTTCCTCAAGCACCACCATATTAGTGAAGGTGGATGTGTTTCTGGGTGATCATGAGTTGTATTGCTCAGTTTTGGTGTTGTTGTAAAATAATCTGTCTATGTATTTCAAACAACTTCTCCCCCCCTTTACTAAACTAACCTAATTAATGTGTTGCTGTGTAACACACAGAATATGTACAATGTGTTATCATAAAATTATAAAATGTATAAACCTGACACACAAATAAGAGATGGACACAAGTGTAGTCAGCAATGGATCTAGAAGACCTACCCATCAGACACAGTCACTGATGTGTACACACAACATAGACTAGCTTAGCTTATCTTGTTGCCTTGGACATGGTGTTGTGTCTCCCCTCTCACTCTCAGGGTGAGACCAGGGCCTGCACAATGTGATGCTCAGTATAGCTCTATGTCATTGATCTACATGCTTATTTAAAAAGTATCAGGATGAGTGGGTTCATTGCCCTCATAACACATCTGAATGTTATGTCTGGACTGCTTTTTTGCATGTGCAGTGCATCATGGGTATCTTTGTTTTGAGCCTATCATTATAAAAAAGGGGAAAAAGGTCATGTGGTGGTCCTCAGTCCCAATGTATGCAGCCAGGGGTGTGTTAGTATAAAAGGGCAGTGTTTATCAACCCATTCCTCGGGGAACGCCAGGCCAGTCAGGTTTTCAGGATATCCATTATGAATTGGCATCAGATATATATGCATTAGAGATAGTTTGCCAACGTAACTGGTTTGTGGCCCTCAAGGTCTTGATTTGGAGACCCCGGCCTTACACCTCTGTCATATAAGATTGTCATTCTCCAAGGTACACATGTCCCAGACCTTGAAAGGCTAGATAGAATGTGTCACATTCACCCTTGATTCTCAACAACAACAAAGATTTGTCTAAATGACAATATTTTTGGTGGTGTTTAGAAATAAGGAGGAATGTGGAACGTTCTATATACCCTTTTGATGATAGCCCCTGTGATGGCCTTTCTTAACCTGTGTGGATCGGGAGACTATATTAAATGGTGTAAGCACACCAAAAATATTAGCATGGTGACTGATAGCCCACATTGATGTTTTCTAAGCAGACATTGCTATTTTATCTGCGGTATTGGCAGTCATTCCACTGTGAAAGACATAGCACATGACATCACACAAAAGGCTAGGAACCATTGTGCAGGTGTTGGTAGGTTTAAGTCCAAAATGTATACACAATAACAATCTGAAATGTTTTGTTTGAGTTTTTAAAAAAAGACACATAGCAGTGTATAATGTGTGTTGCGCATGTGTGCCCTTTTTTGCGACAATTTGTGCATTTGCGTGGCGCAGCTGCACGTGCACTAACGGCAACATGCGCCAGCTGCGTAGCCACATGCACGTAGTTTGTCACGCACATGGACGCAATACAGTCTGACCTGCGCCACTGTTGCACGTAAATCGTTGCGCAAGTTGCAATGCGCATGCGCGAGAGAAGCCCGCTGCGTGCAATCAGGTGATAATATCTGAAAATGGCGCCCAGAGCAAGGAAGCCCTCCTTCACCCTCCGTGAGCTCAGGTACCTGTCTCGCCTCATTGCACACCACGCCAGCAGAAACTCTTCCCTGGCACCACCGGGCAGAGGGACAGCTCCAAGGTACTTAGGGCATGGCAACGTCTACAAAGACGTTTCAATAGAGAAGCTGACTACCCAAGGGAGGTAAGTGTATAGGGCCAGGTCTTAAGAATCATATATGTAGCCTGTGCTCATTGCAAAATGTCCATGCTGTTGTGTTGAGGTACTATGAGTGAAAACTGTGCAGAAGATGAGAAGACATACCATAATGTATCTGTATCACTTGTGACTGTGTTGTCCTGCACCCTGGTGTGGATGTAAATGGTCAAAGAGGTTAAGATGCTAACCTTGTGACATGTGAGCTGCTGCTGTGGCTGTGCATCAACATACTGTAACTGCGTAATACCTTACATCAGCATATGTAAATATATCCAACAACATATGGATATGGTGTCATTTGTACCTTGAACAAAACACCTTGGGACCAGCACAAGTATATGTGAAACATAACATTAATGGTATGTGACTCACTCAAGTGATATGGGCTCTATTGGTCATGAATTGCCAAATCACATGCCTATCTGCATGGCTCCTCAGAGCCCATCACAGTGGGCTTGCTGTCATCCCTGTGCTATTGGTCTGTGTGCTGTCAGACTTTGAAAATTTCCTACCAATGTGCAGGTGTCCAAACAGATCCTCCCAGTAGGCTAACAATCACCCTGGGGTAATGCTTGTGTGTGCCCACCCACTGTCACACATCCACCCTAACACCAGGAGGACAGAGAGACCATCACAGTGGGCTTGCTGTCATCCTTGTGCTATTGGTCTGTGTGTGCTGTCAGACATTGAAAAAATCCTCCCAATGTCCAGGGGTCCAGACAGATCCTCCCAGTAGGCTAACAATCACCCTGGGGTAATGCTTGTGTGTGCCCACCCACTGTCACACATCCACCCTAACACCAGGAGGACAGAGAGACCATCACAGTGGGCTTGCTGTCATCCTTGTGCTATTGGTCTGTGTGTGCTGTCAGACATTGATAAAATCCTCCCAATGTCCAGGGGTCCAGACAGATCCTCCCAGTAGGCTAACAATCACCCTGGGGTAATGCTTGTGTGTTGCCCACCCACTGTCACACATCCACCCTAACACCAGGAGGACAGAGAGACCATCACAGTGGGCTTGCTGTCATCCTTGTGCTATTGGTCTGTGTGTGCTGTCAGACATTGAAAAAATCCTCCCAATGTCCAGGGGTCCAGACAGATCCTCCCAGTAGGCTAACAATCACCCTGGGGTAATGCTTGTGTGTGCCCACCCACTGTCACACATCCACCCTAACACCAGGAGGACAGAGAGACCATCACAGTGGGCTTGCTGTCATCCTTGTGCTATTGGTCTGTGTGTGCTGTCAGACATTGAAATAATCCTCACAATGTACAGGGGTCCAGACAGATCCTCCCAGTAGGCTAACAATCACCCTGGGGTAATGCTTGTGTGTGCCCACCCACTGTCACACATCCACCCTAACACCAGGAGGACAGAGAGACCATCACAGTGGGCTTGCTGTCATCCTTGTGCTATTGGTCTGTGTGTGCTGTCAGACATTTAAATAATCCTCACAATGTTCAGGGGTCCAAACAGATCCTCCCAGTAGGCTAACAATCACCCTGGGGTAATGCTTGTGTGTGCCCACCCACTGTCACACATCCACCCTAACACCAGGAGGACAGAGAGACCATCACAGTGGGCTTGCTGTCATCCTTGTGCTATTGGTCTGTGTGTGCTGTCAGACATTGAAAAAATCCTCCCAATGTCCAGGGGTCCAGACAGATCCTCCCAGTAGGCTAACAATCACCCTGGGGTAATGCTTGTGTGTGCCCACCCACTGTCACACATCCACCCTAACACCAGGAGGACAGAGAGACCATCACAGTGGGCTTGCTGTCATCCTTGTGCTATTGGTCTGTGTGTGCTGTCAGACATTGAAAAAATCCTCCCAATGTCCAGGGGTCCAGACAGATCCTCCCAGTAGGCTAACAATCACCCTGGGGTAATGCTTGTGTGTGCCCACCCACTGTCACACATCCACCCTAACACCAGGAGGACAGAGAGACCATCACAGTGGGCTTGCTGTCATCCTTGTGCTATTGGTCTGTGTGTGCTGTCAGACATTGAAAAAATCCTCCCAATGTCCAGGGGTCCAGACAGATCCTCCCAGTAGGCTAACAATCACCCTGGGGTAATGCTTGTGTGTGCCCACCCACTGTCACACATCCACCCTAACACCAGGAGGACAGAGAGACCATCACAGTGGGCTTGCTGTCATCCTTGTGCTATTGGTCTGTGTGTGCTGTCAGACATTTAAATAATCCTCACAATGTTCAGGGGCCCAAACAGATCCTCCCAGTAGGCTAACAATCCCCTGGGGTAATGCCTGTGTGTGCCCACACACTGTCACACATCCACCCTATCACCAGGAGGTCAGAGAGCCCATCACAGTGGGCTTGCTGTCATCCCTGTGATATTGGTCTGTGTGTGCTGTCATACTTTGAACAAATACTCCCAATGTCCAGGGGTCCAGACAGATCCTCCCATTAGGCTATAAATCACCCTGGGGTAATGCTTGTGTGTGCATATGCAAAGTTAAGACATACACCCTATCCCCTGGAGTCGAGGAGTTCCATCGCAGTGGCCCATCTGGCAACATGGGGATATGGTTGTGTGTCACCTAACAGTTTGCTTTTTGCACCCTATCCCCTGGAGTCGAGGAGGGCCATCGCAGTGGCCCATCTGGCACCATGGGGATACGGTTGTGTGTTACCTAACACGTTGCTTTTTGCACCCTATCCCCTGGAGTCCAGGAGGGCCATCGCAGTGGCCCATCTGGCACCATGGGGATACGGTTGTGTGTTACCTAACAAGTTGCTTTTTGCACCCTATCCCCTGGAGTCGAGGAGGGCCATCGCAGTGGCCCATCTGGCACCATGGGGATACGGTTGTGTGTTACCTAACACGTTGCTTTGTGCACCCTATCCCCTGGAGTCCAGGAGGGCCATCGCAGTGGCCCATCTGGCACCATGGGGATACGGTTGTGTGTTACCTAACAAGTTGCGTTTTGCACCCTATCCCCTGGAGTCGAGGAGGGCCATCGCAGTGGCCCATCTGGCACCATGGGGATACGGTTGTGTGTCAATTGACGGTTTGCTTTTTCCTCCATATCACCTGGAGTCAAGGACGCACATCCCAGTGGCCCATTTGACACCATGGGGATATGGTTGTTTGTGACTAACACGTTATATGCATTCTCCCTATCCCCAGGAGTTCTGTGAGCTGCGTAATGGGTCGTGTTAGTGACCCTTCTTCAAAGGTGTATGCAGCTGATGATCTGTGGTAGGACCCCCAACCCACAGGGGGCAAGATCAACATTTGTTCTGGTGTGTATGTTCATAAGCTAAGGTGGTTTAGTTCATGGCAGGTACGTTGCAACTACACCATAGTCTGTGAGAATAACATCTCAGCACACATGTGTGTGATGTTCCCGGATGATATGCTAGCTGCAGAGGTTAATGTGCGTATATGCACCCCATCCCCATGAGCCATGACATGTGTTAGCAAATACCTGTAGCATTACCATGTCCCCATACCGTCAAAAATACACAGGACCAACACCTTGCCACCTAATATAACCTCAACACCAGCAGACACTTTCAGATCACAGATGGTGTTTCAATGATACATGCAACTGTTGTGGCTGGAGAACACACATACACCATTTAATTAAGCATTGTAGCAAATACCTGTTATGTTATTATGTCCCCTGGTGCTATTGCTGTTAGTAAACACATGCTGTCAGGCAAGCTGAGCCAGGTCACATGAGGATAACAACATAACATAGACCACTGAGGATTAATTCCCCCCCCCTCCCCCACATTAGTGTGTGAGCAACTGTGTCCAATGTAATTTGCACAGAGCAACCAGGTTCCCCATAAGACACAACTCACACAATGGAACTAGTGGTCCAAACATACATATCGTGGGCCCTGTCAAAGATGAAAGTTAAGGTTTCTTTCCCCTGCCAAGCTCAGTAGGACCACCCACACAATGTTTAATCTAAATAAACACAGCCTATGATTGATGGCAGATCAGGTTGCCATTGGGGGTGAATACTGGGATGTATACAGAGCATATGAACATTGATGTGTGGGACACATCACATGCTGCCTAACTGTGACTATCATGGACATCATCATGTTGCAACAACCTGTGGCATGTTGTGTCAAGGTCATGCAAGTGGGGGACAGGGTAGTACCAGGATGTGCGGAGGGTGCCAAATACACAGGGTACAGGTGTCAGCGCAAACATGTGCACACACAATGGAACAAATTAAGATGGTAGTATGACCACTAAACGTTGTTAGGAAAAAGGGATGTAGGCCTGCCATGTGTGTGTAAATTGATGACAACACAGGATGCTTAGAAAAAATAAAAACAGTGTAGCGTTATGATCACATCATAAGCTAAATGATGTGCATGTGTGCGGTGATGTTGCCTGTGCAATATGCCTTTTTCCAAGTCAAGCTGTTTCACACATCAAGCATGTCACTGTGGCTGTTCAGGCAAAACATCAGCTATTGTAGTGACACACGTGTGTTATTGTCCTTTGTGATGTGTGTCTTTTCACCTGAATGCCACAATGTACACAGATGAACTTAGCCAACACACCCACAAACGTGAACCATGATCCTAAAAGGTGCATGTTACGTTGTAAGACCACCCCTAGCTGTCAAAAGGCCATTATGAGATATGAATATGCAAAAAACATCCGTAGTCTTCCACTCAGGCTCCATGTAGGTTTGCTGGAAGGCACCTCCAGGCATGCCCCGGTTGGTCTGGCTGTTTTGCCACACACCCAAAATATGTCACCCACGTCTAGCTGCCACACACACAGGATGCTATAGAGATATGTGGTGAAAAAGGAGGCCAGCCACAG
Source organism: Ichthyophis bannanicus (assembly GCA_033557465.1). Classification (NCBI taxonomy): domain Eukaryota; kingdom Metazoa; phylum Chordata; class Amphibia; order Gymnophiona; family Ichthyophiidae; genus Ichthyophis; species Ichthyophis bannanicus. The sequence goes on along the minus strand of CM066050.1, from coordinate 87,628,883 downwards.
TCCATCCACACACGTGTCGAAACACATTAGCATTTAAAAAGACGGTGTTGCCAGATGTTTGCCCATGTGTTGTGTGAATCTGAAGACAGCATAGCTAAATCCCTGTCTGAGGTTTACTGCTGGAACAGCAGCTTCAGGAGGTCAAAACCCACCCAACCCCCCTTGGGGGGGGGGCTCTCTCTGTCCGTGTCACTCTCCCACTATGTGTCTCATTGTTGGTCCCTGTGTAAGCTGTATACGTGACTGGTGAGAGACATGTTTGACAGGGGTGAGGGCAGCGCATTCACAACGTGGGATGCTCCCATACACCGTCACAAGTTATGCGTGTCAGCTGTGACGCACATGCTCCCTTGCCACCAGCAGTAAACACATGTCATTACATATGCCTTTTGCCCATGGGAATGCCTACTGATAGGGGATTAACTATGCTGGACAAGAGAGACACACACACCCAGCAGTGTGGCAGAAGCATTAAGACTCTATGCACAATGATTGGGGGGGGGGGGGGAAAGTCCCACAAGTAGAAAAAGGTGACCAGTCACTGATGCCCTTACCTTTTCCTTGCTTATCTACAGATTGAGGATCTCCGGAAGAAAGGCAGGGAGCTGCGTCTCCACCATGCAACCTACCTCCAGCACCTCCTGGGTGAGAACTAACAATAGGGTGATGTACAATACTCAGAAAGTGACGTATCTGTAACCAATGTTCCATTATGTCAGATGCCTGTGATTTGCCTACCTATCTGCAAGTGCTATATGTTTGACATACATACGTGCTGATGACTGTTATGTTTCACAGATGGTGATATCAATGAGGATGGGGCCACCACCTCTGCACATCTTTTCAGAAGAACACCTACACCACATGATGCAGAGGTGGTGGTTCTGGACACCACGGACGAGGAGGAGGAGGAGGCGGAGGCGGAGAAGGAGGAGGAGGAGCAGGAGGCGGAGGAGGAGGAGGAGGAGGAGGAGGAGGAGGAGGAGGAGCCGGAGGCGGAGGAGGAGGAGGAGGAGGAGGAGGTGTTGGTGGTGGAGGCGCAAACACCTGCATCCCCGCAAGATAGGACACCAGAGGGCCAGAATGGGCTTTTGGAAGGGTTGTCTGGGGGGGGAGCCTGCGTTGGGAGAGGGTGCAGGTGATGTTGAGGGGGGGGAAGTTGGAGAGGGCTCAGGGGGGGAGTGTTTCCCAGATGGTGTGTGGGAAAGTGACATGGAGGACAGGGCATCACAGGCCACTGAGCGGTCCCCCCAGCCACAACAGTTGCCTCCACCATCCAGGGCCACACACATGTCCTACGCAGATGCCACCACACAGACAACATGTACCATGTGTGTGTGTGGTGGCAGATGCGTGGAGCACCTGTCTGCGGCCTTGGATGGACTGGAGCAACGGATACACCAGCTGTGTCATTCACAGCAGTGGCTGGCCACCGTGATTGAGAGGGTGGTTGCCGAGGTGGCACATCTTCCATGTCGGCAACCACCCCCTCAATGGCGTCACTGGCGCCAGTAATTGCACCTGAAACGTCACAACATGTGCCCTGTGATGCCCTGTCCTCCATCTCTGGGCATGCTGGGGGAGGGTGGGACCCATGTGTGATTTTGTATTTTTGTGTGTGTGTAATATGTGTGGGTGGGATTTGGAGGGGAGGGGAGGAGGATGGTTTGGGCGGTGGGAGGGTTATGGTATATTGCCCTTTCCAAAATTTGTAAATAGTTTCTGGTACTCATATTTTTCTAACATAGTAAATATATTTTTTGAAAACAGCTGTATGGGTCATGTGTCTCACCTAGTCTATGTGTGAGGATGTCAGCATTGGATATGTGTGTGGGCACATATATTTCTGTTGGGTAAACATGTGTCTGATGATAGCATTGGCCAGATATTATGGTGTTCTAAAATACCATGTGTGTAGGTGTGTTAAACTATGATTATCCATTAACTGTTGCAACGTTGCACCTTTCCCAATGCTGTACATGGCACAGGTAAGGTCCTAGGTGAAACAGAGGTCTGCACATATTTGAGTCTCCAACATAGGCTTTGGAACGATGTATGCCTCTGAAACAGGCATCCCTAGAGTGGGGTGGGAGGCAGGTGATTCATGATGTGGTCAAGGGCAAGGGTCACACATATGCCACCAATGTGTATTATATGATGGATTTCACACGGTGATGAGTATGTCAAGTAAATGAGCCATTTACATAATAGTCACCCTGTGACAACATGGATGTCTGTGCAGACTGTGTCACTGCAGCCTCAGGGCTGTGGCTAAACATGTTGCACATGACACATTACATATGTGTGTAGCATGACAATTGTAGCTGTATTTTGCAAAGTCGTTGTCGTTCAGGACCTGTGTGTGGGTCATGTAATGCACCCAGCACTGTATCACCTGTGTGTGGCTCATATAGGGGTCCCACCCCCTAACTCCATGATATAAATGTGACAACCTGGACACTCATTGCACACACACACTGTATGTATGTTTAGAAAACGTTTTATTGTTGCAGCTGTACCCTCAAAGTTAGGACGGCATATAAACATATATATGTATATGTTTTGGAGTTTACATTAAACAAGATTTAACTCACACACACACTACATATGATTTGCTTATGTCAGATGTGTCACATGTGACACATAACAAACAACTCTGAGTTACGTTAAACTGAAAATATCTTTTATCAAAATGAGCATAGCCACATAGAAGGATATATTACAGTGTAATGATACAGCAAACTATGTTTTTCCATTATTGGCGACGTGGACGCCCACACCTGACACGTCGGCCCCCCAAACCTCTCCTCCCCCGTGCACGACCCTCCTGTGGAACCCGTGCTGGTGGTGGTGCAGGTGCACATCGTTGCATAACCTCTAGCATTCCCTCCAGGGCCTCAGATATACGTTTGTACCGGCATATTTTGGACAACTTCACGCAATTGCCGCTGCTCAGCACACACCTCCCTGGTGTTCTGCTCCACTGCAAGGCGAATACGGTCCAGCATGCGTCTAGTGCCTGTGCATGGGATACAGGGTGGTATATCAGATACATCTCCACTACTCTGGCACCATACACAAACATGTAATGCACATCCCATACGATTGCTGATGTGATAGGGCAGACCACCTTACACACATGGATAGTGACAATAAACATCATGACCCCAGTAGTAAATAGCAGACTAACCCACAGGGCACATTCCACCACGTAGATCTGGGATGCCATCACAGCAATTTACAGGCTGTGGAGACATACCCACATACTACTGTTGACGCAACAGGATTGGACTATGAGAGCTATCACATATGCATCGTGTCGAAGACGTGCAGCATGCACTAGACACAAATAAATCAGATGGACAACAGCAGTGTTTAACACAGGAAGGTGTACCTAATCCATCACAATTGGGAACACAGGTCGAGGGATAATAAACACAATTCCTGCCACATAACAAGTGTTTGTGAATGAATCAGTGTGATGTTAGTTAAGGGCAGAGAAAACACACCTCACCTGCACATGTGTCCCTCTGCTGCACATATGTGAAAACCTGAGTGATACATATGCACCATCAATGATACACAGAGGAGGGTTTGGGGAGCATATAATGTGTGTTGTGCAGAAAACATGGTCAGTTTCAGCAGAGCAGCGGGAGCAACAGAGGGGCCCATCTGACGTCTAACGACATTAGGGCCAATAAGGGGATGCGGCATGCTACGTAACACACAGCTATTTATAGAACCTGGCGAAGGACAGTGGTGTGCACAGTTGGCAGAGTATGTATTGGCTGTCTCTCGGCATGAGGTGTATTAGCTGAGTTTGGTCTACTGTTAGACATGTTATGGTCTTATTTTGGCCATCCTTTCTGCTTATGTGTTTGGGTTTTAGAGAGGGCCAAACAATACAATGATCACATATGTTTCATCACATAGGCCGCTGGTCACAGGGACAACCTGCAAGATACATGTATATGTGGCATCCTCTCTTTAATGTATTCAATACCTGCCTAATGACACAGATGCACCAGCAATGGAGGAATATATAGTCCTGCTGGACCCTCTGTGTACCCTTATCCTATCTGCAAAAACTAACAGATATGTAGAGCGAGTGTGTATATCCTACCTCTCTGTTCAGGCCACAGGGGCTCATGGAAAATGATGCACATGATTGTGTGGACACAAGGCTGTGATGGATAGCGTTTCAATAGGCCCATTGGCGGCATTGTAAAGCAATGCAGACCATGTTCCCCTTCTGTGTTGTATGTCCCTACAGAGGGTCTCTGCCGACAGAGCTCCCCCACATCACGCCCTGGGACACTACAGGCAGCTACCACTGTATGAGCGATGATAAGCACATTGCAGTGTCTGAGACAGCAACATTGCCAATGTGGTGTGGGGGTCCGGATGTGACGTGTATGGGTCTGTGGTGTGTGGTGGGTTAGCACATGAGATGTGCTTTGGGTAGGGCTCTAGGGCGTAAGGTGCCTCTTGTGGTGTCTCAGGACCGTTAATGCCCAGTGTGGGTATTGTACCTGTGATGTGCTGAGCAATGCAGGGCCATGTCTGACTAATGGGTCTTGCAGGATAAGTGCTAGTACTGAACATGAGCTGTTTGGTGATGGTATGAATTCAACTGTCAGTTGTGGCTGCCTAGGTCTCCATACTCTCCTTGAGTTGCTTGCACTGGCTGTAGCCTCATGGGGGTGACTCAGCCCTGATCTGGACCGTGTGCTGGTGATGTAAGTGTGGCCTGGGCTGGGGTTTGTCACAGCACATGACTCTGTATGTGATGATTTCTTTATATTTTGTATTCCAGAGGTGGCTATGTGTAATAATGAAGATGGATGTGTTAGCTAATGTTTGGTTTTGCCTCGTGCAAGGACTATAGCAGATTATCTGCGGACGTACACAGGAAATGTTAGTGAGGTCATGTTGGTGCATGGACAGAATGTGTTGGTGAGGGGACAGGTTAATGAAGAGATTTAGATATTATTTGGCCGTGAGGGGTAATACATCTGCCATTGTTCTGTTTGTTGTAGGGTAGGTGTGGTGTGTAGGATGCCATGTTATGAACATGAGCAAGAGTGTGGGAACTGAGGGACATTCTACAGGGAAATAATGGGTATGATCAGGCAGATGTGACATGTGATAATGGAGAGGACAGTGAACTTTAGTTTTTGAAACAACGCGACATCTTACGCTGTGGGGTGCGCACAACCATCATGTAGCCTGCTTAATGTGTCTGGAGCAATTGTAAATTGGGAAACTTGGAGAAGAGATGGGCATGTTTCTGTTAATAATCCAGTTACATAGCATCTGTGATCGTTACATAAGATGAATACTACTATTATTTCAATTTATTTTGCAATGGACAATGTAGGAGTCACTGTACGGTTTGGTTCTTGATCTCTATATTTTTAGGTCAATGTACATGCACAAATGTTTATATACAGTGCTGATGTAAATTGAATGTTGGCCGTTTGTGGGTTCAGGTTTAATATTTGTCTTTCAGGATGTGATTTGTGTTTTCATGTATGATGAACATATTTGTCCAGCTATATTATGTGGACTGAGGTATCGGGATCACATTATCACCCTTTGACGTTGACAATTGTTTACATCAACTAGTAGCCTCTGTAAAGTCTGTACGTGAGCTTGTCAGTTTAGCAGTTAAAGTTATGTGTATGTGAACCCATATATCTATGTCATGGATTCAGAGTACAGTGTGTATGATAGGCCTCTACATGTGTAGGTGTTGTCCAGGATTCCCATGTGTGTAGTCTTTGTCCATTTAGTACAATTTTTGGAAAAGGGGTTTGGTCAACCTTATCCATATGCCAATTCCTAAACATTTCCCTTTCTTATCATTGTGTGGTTAAATGCAACAGCAATTGCAGGGCAACTGCTTATGCTCATGGTGCCCTTTGCAGAGTTCTGACACATTATCCCGCAATCCACCTGTGATGCACCAGCTCATAATATATTTATTGTGTTGATGCATTGGTTGACTTTCCGTACAGGGACATGTTGTTTGTCCTACACTTCTGCATTGCAGTGTATGTCTGATGTTGCCCTACACATGTTATTACAATATGTTCCTCTTAAAACAACAACAGTTGTATTTATATAAGTTTGGGTCACCTATGGAACGCCTTGTCTATGGGTTATGTTACACATTTGCTTAGCTATATGCATATGCTATGTTATCTGATACCTGCAAATGCAGACATAGTGGAAAGTATGATTTGTGAAGTCACAACACAGAGGAGGGTTACAGAGTTTGATATATTTTTGATACTTATGGAAGTAATGTGTTATTTGGCATTCTGCTGTTCCCAATACATTTGGGTGTTTGCAGAGAGTCAGGAGGTAGGTTTGCCAATGTCGCCATCTCCTTCTGCTGTTAGAAACGTGCTGGCCCCTCATACACATTCCTCTTATGCCTGCATCTGTGTGTATCAACCTGACGTTACACGATTATACTGGGTGACACAATAACATCAGTTAATGTACCCTTCAAACATATTTTCACACACATATCCGATTTTTAATCATAACATGTAACATGTGTGTAGCTAATGTGGGGACAGCCACCACACAAACACCAACAATAGACTAATGGCTTTTGTGTTGTGGCTCTGAGAGTCCTTGGTCACCCACCTTCAGCATTGCGATGCGATGATGCACCATAGGCCCTCAACTCCCCCATCATCATCTGCGGAAGAGGTGCAGGTGCAGCTTCGGCTGCCATTGGATGTTGTGTGGCCTCTATTGCGGCTTCTACCAGTGGTGTCCTGGTGTGCATGTGTGGCTCCATGGACTCATCATCACCAATTGTGCTGCCCCCTGAGACAGCAGCCTCTGCCTCCCCCAGACTCATTGGGGCTGTGATGTTGAGCTCCACCTCCTCCACCACCGCCTCCTCCTCCTCCTCCTCCTCCTCCTCTTCCACCTCCACCTCCGCAGCACCATTTTTCTGTAGTCACCTGCATGGGAAACAATAAAAAAGAGAGACACATATGTTTGAAACATTTACATATGTATACGTGTGTGATACAGACAATGGAGCAGGAGATCAGCCGTAGAAAACTTACACCATTAGTTTTTTATGTGATACAAGGCAGTTTAATGTGCACATGCTCAATCACAAATTAATTGCAATATGGCTGTCCCCCGTACTCTGGAAAAAAATACATACCTTTCAGGACACTTCCTTCATTACAGGTATAGGAAAACATTTAATTGGTCCCGAAAACATACCATACCTCCTGTAAGTCTTTTTTTCTTCCCGGTATTGATATGATTATGCAAATACGTTTTGGATGGTCTCCGCACCTATCTTTTCCCCCTTCCTAATCCCAATTACAATGGGCAGTTATTCAACGTTTAACTTTAATACTTCCAAGGCCATTTAGACAATGTCTATGTGTAGGACAGCATGGCTCTGCAGCCTTTATGTGAGCAAATTCAATGTGATCCCTTACAGCTGCATTGTCTTATACTTTGTCATATAAACATATTTATCCCATATTTAAAACGGTACTTGTCGAGGTTAATTTAATTATTTGAATGATTTCAAATTCAACAGCAGCATATCTGTGTATTTAAATTTATATTGGTCTCTTCACAGACTTCAATTACAGGCCAAGCTTGTTATGGTTGTCAGCTTAATTCAATTAGCATGGGGCATAGGCAAATGCCTACCACTAACACACAGACAGGATGGGTTGACTACGGCCATGTGTGCGGCATGCCGGAGACAGGAAGCCCTCCCATAAGTGTTTTTCCGCAACACGTAGCTCAGTCTGGCCCTCATGTGTGTGTTGTGCCCATGCACACATGACATGTTGCCCTTGTGCATGTTCATGGTCACATTGCACATGTTTGCCCATAGCATGCTGCTCCTCAGAAGAGCAACAAATGTGTGTACATGCGTGTACCTGCACCCACCATACAATCTGGTTTTACAAATCAAAACGTTTTTTTTTAGAATCTGAATATGGGTCTTATTTCTATGTCACCTTATCTTATCATTACTCCATGTGACTCTCAGTGACCTATTGTGTAGCGCATGTGATCTATACACCACCTATCACCCACTTAGCTGCACATGCAGCAATTTATTGATGGATTGTCATAGGAACATGCCTTGGAAATGACCAGGACTGTAATACAGTGTATGGCAATCCCAGGTGTGTTTGTCGTCTAGCTACATGTGTCTGTGTGTGTGTGTCTCAGAATCGTAGAATATTATGCGGATGTATTTGGGAGCTAAGTTAGGAATGTTCATCACAGACATGTCAACATGAGAGGTGATGTAGGGATATATCAGACACATGTTCCACCAGCATAGGTACATAATGAGGATTTGTGACCCATATGGGGGTATATGTGCATATGAGTGTTCTGTTTGACATGTTTTGATTATACAGGACACAGAAAAACACATTTGTTGTACATACCTGCATGTGGATGTGCGGTATCAAGGGCCTCAGGCAGTCCACGAAGGTAGATATCTCCCAATCGTGTTGCAAGTTCTTGTTCGAGGGGTGTGAGGGTGGGTATAAAGGGTCCACCGCCACCTGTGCCCATAGCATGTTTTTTTTCAGCAACCATGTGCTGACGGACACCTCTTTTGATGTCTGAAAATCTTTTTTTGAGACTTTCCACATCACGTGCAGGACCCCCTACCTCAGCCATTGCATCACGCGCATCCTCCCACACGGCCAATCTGTTTGCCACAGTTGCACGTGTGCTCATTCGGCCAAATAATACATCATAGTTGTCAATGACATATGACAGTAGTATGTGGTTTTCCCTGTCACTGAATTTGACTGCTCTCTTCCTCTGTGTTGCTGGCAGAGGTGTCCTTTTTCTTTTGGCCGTTTGGATGTAAAGTGACTGTTGTGGCACAGCAGATGGCCCTGCCTGTTCCTGACTAGCCTGTGCCATGGTTGACTCATCACCAACTGGCTGGCCCACAGCCTCCACCACCTCACCCTGATCCTCTCTGTCACTGTCCCTCTCCATCTCCATCTTGGGCAAAGGCTACTCTCAACACACCCACACTCTACTACACACAGCAGGACAGAGCCCAAAACAAAACAAAACCAAGGACACTACAGGTCAGAAGACAGTACACTGTAACAATGGTGAACTGTGACTTAAATAAACAAGGGGACAGAGATAATACAGGAACCTTTTTTGGTAACCACTCCCTCTCTCCTGTGCCGTATCCCTAACACACTCTCTATCCCTCAGACTCTGTCTAACTGTCTCTATCTCTCCTTCCTCAGACGTAATCCCACCACAGCCTCAATCCCTATTGCATTCTCTACCAGTCTTTCTCACTCTTTTCTGTTGACTACGTGTAGCCTAGGCTCTGTGTCTGGATGTCTCTGCAACTCTCTGTCTGTCGTTGGAAATCCTCTAACAACCCTCAACGTGTGCCTCGTGGTCAGGCCGTTTTATACCTTTTTTCCACGTGAGTTTTGGCACATGCGCATTTGTGCAGGCGTGGCGCTCCTGCGTCGCGCTCGTGCGTCGCGCTCCTGCGACGTGCGCGTGCCGGCTTACGCATGGGTGTCTTTACACGTCACCACCCATATGCTCTGTAAAATATAGTAGTACAACGCATGCGCGTAACGAGTTGTGCCGCATGGGCGTCTTTGTGCGTTTTGCGCATGTGCGAGGCAATGCGCATGTACGTGTAACCACGCACGTGCCCACACCCATGCGTAGAGTCGCGCATGCGCGCCATACCGGATTGCCGTCTACGAGCAATTGCGCATGCTCATTGCCCGTTTAGGCAAAGACACAATCTATATATTTGAAGGTGAAGAGTTTGTCCAGGTTGAGGGTTATAGTTGGAGAAGAGTAGGAGTGTGTTTGCTGAGAGACAGGAAGGGAGTTGTAGCTGGTGTATGTTTGGATTGTTTTGTTGCTGTTTGTACTGTTGATTGTATAGTCTTTTGTGTGTATAGTCCTCTGTGGTGTGAAGGTTGTACATAGCTTAGATAGGTTTTTGTGTGTGCCAGTGTTTAATTTTGTGTTTAGTTTGCTGGGAGGAGTTTATGGCGCATATATATGTTGCTGCATGTGTCCTGTGCAGTGGGCAGATGCTGGGGTTGCCGGACAGGGGAGATGGTGTCGATGGGGCTGTGGAACAGGGCATGGGTATAGTCCCGCAGCAACTCAGGCCTGCAGCTGTGGGGGCGGTCCAACCAGGTGCTGTGCGTGCACGGCGCTGTCGACGTCCCGAGGTGCAGGCTCGGCAGCCACGCCTCTACAGGCCCCGGCCCCAGCTCCATGACATGCGAGAGGACCAGGTCATCTCCCTTTACCGACTGAGCACAAGAGCTATTAGGGGACTCTATGAGGATCTCAGACCTGACCTTGAGCCCCTAACTGATCGGTCCCATGCAATACCAGGTTTAGTGAAGCTCCTTGCTGCCTTACATTTCTTTGCCTCCGGCTGTTTCCAGTCATCTGTGGCCGCAGTGGGTGGCATGAGCCGCCCCACATTCTCACGATGTCTCCACCAAGTACTGCGTGCCATGGTCAGCCGGGTGGGGAATTACATAGCCATGCCCCACACTAGGCAACAATGGTGGACCCTGCAACAGGCCTTTGAGGCATTAGCCGGGATACCACACGTGATGGGAGCTATTGATTGCACACATGTTGCCCTGGTCCCGCCTGGTGACAGGGAGGGTAGCGTACCGCAACCGCAAACACTACCATTCCCTGAATGTTCAGGTTGTGTGTGATGCAGATCTACATATTCTGAATGTGGTCCCTAGGTTTGCAGGGTCCACCCATGACTCCTATATCCTGCATCAGTCGGCAATATTCACACAATTTGAGGAGGGACGATATGTCGACTGTATATTGCTGGGTGAGTATGTCGCAATGTGTAATCTATTTATCTCTTTATACATGTCTCTATGTGTAATCACAGATGTTGATGTACTTTGATGGTACACATGCACTTCACATATGATAGATGTTATCCACAGGCCTGGTGTCAGTAATCATGATGACAGGTGTCTGTACATCTTGTACATGCAGAAACATTAAACACACATCATAATGTTCTTAACAGTATATGATCTTAACATGCACATGTTGTACATGTGCATACACCACAGTGAATATGTCTATGTTGGTAATGCTTCCCTCAGAGTGCATGTTGGTAGCATATGCAAACATGGGATGGTGTTTGTGGGGTTTTTGAACATCACATACTAATGTGTTGATGGTTAATTATTTTATAATGTTTAGAGGTTATTTATAGTTAGTTTTTTTTTCCACAATCCGTAGAACTACACACATGTCATTTGTGTGTTAGGTTTACACACACATACACTGTGCTGGAGTTGTCACCCAGGGGGCAATAGCTAACATGAATAGGTGTATATGACTTTCTGATGACTGATGTGGACATTTCCAGCAGGGAAAGAAACGTGTATATAGCTTTGCCCATACATATTGGCTATGTCACAGTAGGCTAGGAACACTAGATGGGGTATAGCTTACATTTTGACACTGTATATGAGCGTGATTTAATGTAAGCTTGTGTGTCCATCCGCACTTAGCTTCAAATTGTGGAGAGATTACTGTTATAGGGGGGGGACCAAGTGGGTGCATACAGGGAAGTATTGGAACTAGCTACACAGGACGGTAATGTTCAAATGCATGTGTTGTTTTGCAAAACTTATGAGGGGTACAGAGTGCATGTTGGACGACTGTACCTTCAAAGGGATGTTTACAGGATGGTGAATGTGAAGAGGATGGGAAATATAGGGATTTGCAAACAGCACTACACAACATATGTAGCCAGACTAAACATTCTGGATATGCTGACCTTCAACAACAGTATGTATATAGGTGCTATGTTTTTTATTCTATCTTCTCTCCATGGCATACATGTTGTATATGTGTGGCTCTAGAAAATGGGTGTCTGTTTCTTATTGGTTACTGATGGGACATTCCCTTTGATTATGTGAGCATTGGATTGCTGTTGTGGTCTCACAGTTGTGGTGTTGCAGATGTGGACAGTAAATGCATGACCGTACACATGTTGCGCTGAAACCCCCCCCCCCCCCAACACACACACACACACACACACAGTATGTAGGGGTGGATCTGGTAACATTTTAATCTTTGCTATGTGTTTACAGGCTGCACTGGCCATGTGTTGATTTTATGTCATCATATGTATATCTGTAAGAGCTGGATAGTTGTTGTGCTGTATATCAGTGTAATACAGTTTTGTGGGTTTTGATCTCATGTGTACAAAGCTGTTACGTTTTTTTCACATGGAGCCCTGCATTTACATGCAACATTTTCTTTCTGCAGGTGATGCAGGATATGGTTGTCGCCCCTGGCTGCTGACTCCTGTTCGTCGGCCACAGACACGTGCAGAGCAGAGGTACAATGAGGCCCATGCCTCCAGCCCGCTCAGTCATAGAGCGCACCTTTTGCGTATTGAAGAGTCGCTTCAGGTGTCTGGGATAGGACAGGTGGGGCCTTACAATATAAGCCACGCACTGTTGCAGAGATTATCATAGCCTGTTGCATCCTGCACAACATTGCTCTCAGGCACAATATCCCTGCAGAGATTAATGCGGATCTTGAGGAAGATCCAATGTGCCCCCCTGTACGTGCCAGTGGTGACACACAGGAGGGCTCAGCGGTCAGGCAGAGGCTCATTGGCAGAGCTCTTCTCATGTACGTATGAATCATATTAACACACAAATGTGCTTTACAATGTGTGTATTGGTTTTTGGGTTATTTTTTATGTACATATTGCATGTGTAGGCCACACTGCATTAACAGTTGAGTCACAATGCAAACATCACAAAGGTGCCTGGGTGTGACACAAATGATGGGTGGAGTGCACAGCAACAGTTGGTGGCAGATGATGTTTGGGTTTGTAGGTATCTCTGTGGGATGTTTTGGCGGGTGACATTCCCAATTAGTGTTGCTCTGTGATAGCAGCAGCTGTTGTCAGATCACAGGTTGCTTTGTATCATTGTATGGCTAACGCACAGTGTCAGACATATGTGGAGATGTTAACGCTGGGTGTTTGCTCCCTGTTAGTGGACATTTTTCCATTGTGTGGAGTTTACATCAGACCCATTTGTGATGCTTTTATTTTGATAAAGCTCATGTGATATGCCTATGTTTGAGTGCCCCTCATGTGTGCTTCAACATGTCACACTACGCACAATATACTTTGTGAGTGCTAGTATGTGTGGATGGTATTACAAATGTTTATGGTTTGTGCATGTCAACTGTGATGTGTGTCAAAATGTGAAGATGAACAGGTAGCCATGACATGGATATGTTTAGTGGTGTTGCCCTGTGCATTGTCCAGCTAGGGACTTTTAAGAGAACATTCTTAACTTGTTGAGTGTAGCTTCACTGCAGTGATGGATATATACACACATTGTGAGATTTATTTGTCATAAACATCAATGGGGGGTTTACATTAGCCAGGTGGTGCACAGAATGTGGGTATGTCTTGTGGTATGGCAGGTATTTCATGGATTAAATGGCGTATCTCACTGATGCTGTGATAACATCTGTAATCATGTGTGTGATATAGGCTGGGTATGTTTGTGGGTCACATGACCACAGACCATAGGAACAAATAGATTGCAGACACACTAAAACATGGATTACATTGCCTTATAAACAAAGACGTAGGTGACAGCTATTTATCAGAAGTGCACATGTAAGGTGTGCATGTTTTGTTGTGCTGACTATCACACATTGACATGGCATGCAGTCCTCAGGGGTTTGTCACATGCAGTGATGGGGTGGGCTTGTTTACAACATGTAGGTCATTTTGATTGCTATTTGTGCATATCATCAGCACATAGCTGACAATATTACTGAAGATATGGGATGTTCAAACCAGGATAGGTTTTTGATATGTGGCTTAATGAGGTGGAGGTTCATATTTCCAGTGCGTTTTGCGATGCGATTTGGCAGTGGCTTAACATACTACTTTGGGAGAACTTTCAACAGGTAGAGGGGTCCTTTCTACAAAACTGTTGCAGCAAGGGGTATATTGCAATATGGGACTGATACACAAGCCAGGTGTACGCATCCACCTCTATTGCTCTGTGCGTACAAGGACAGAGAGGTAAGGGAGGGGACAGGGACACTACACACCTGTAGATCGCCTGAAATACCTCCATGATGCCTTTACACGTATGAGCTATGTGCATTGTGATAGTGAGCAGTCTGTAATAGTGAGCTGTTGTTCAGTGTGACAGCTGATGACATGACGGTGCAATGTGTGATTCTCTGCTTTAACATTAAATTTGTTTGCTGCTCTTATGTCTCTTAATGCAGAGGACATTCTTTTGGCGGATGCTGTTGGCCTGGTGCATTGTCATGTGTCTATACATCAGCAAATATGCATTTTGTTTTGGTAGGTGGATGTACATTGACATGGTGTGTGTGTTGCATTAATTACAATCATATCTGTTTACTGATCTGTCATATTGCACAGATGATTGGTTTTCTTGTTTGTTAGTTTTAGGCTGTGTCACCCATATTTGGATTGTGGCACTCATATTCCCTTGTGTTTTTGTTCAGGATGTCCAATTGCACACTCTCAATGTGACATGTACAGCAGACCTGCATGTGTGTGTATGATGTTTTTTTCTGTAGTTTGGCTATACTTTCTTGGTCCTCAAGCAATGTTCTATGAGACAACAACAGGGAATTTTTTCATGGTCACTGGGCCATTATATGTACAGATATACACCTGTGCACATACCGGCTCTATGTTACAGTTGGCAATTGTGCAAATTTTTTGTTTTGTAAGTGGCTTTTTCTCAGTGGCATGAGTGATGACGCATCGCTCATACATCATACATTATCATGTGCTGTTTATGGGTCTGTGCCCTTGGGTGTCAGTTGTGACTGTGATACCTCTTACATAGTGGCGTTTACATTGTCAACATTAGGGGGATGTGTTGTGTGCATTGTGAGAACATGTATATTCTAGTGTGATTAAGCACTGGTGTGTTTTTATTTTTTTTTCAGATATGTTCATAATCTGCACAGTCATCTACAGTGGCTTGACATGCTGAATCCCAACTTTTGTGGACATTGTCTCCCTTCAGGTGTACCTGAGATTGTTGGGTAGTGACTACAGCGATTGATGCAAAACACATGATGCACACACACGGTAGGTGTATGTGTTTGTTTTTGACATAATTACATTTGACTTAAACTGTTGATGATTTCATGTTGTTGTGATGGTCATGTAACATTTCCTCTATGCTCACATGGACAGCTGCATATGGTGTGTAGCTGCAACACACCTGTGTGACTTGAGCATGGACATTAACATATCCATGTGACACCCATGTCTGTGTTGATGAATAGGGATGTTGGCCACAAGGTTATTTGTAATATCGCTATCAGGTCATGTATGCCTTTGTATCCCTTTCTTCAGCATATCCCAAGCTGTGACGTAATGACATTTGTATTTATTTTCCATGTTATATGCGGATAACATATGTCTCCTCTCCTGACACAGGGTAGATGTCAGACCAGACACACGTCTTACAATGCAGCTGTTGCCAACACCACACACCTGTTTGACGAGAGACCACCATGCACGCCTTTGTCATGACATTTTCCCATTGGATGTTTTACCAATGAGAGTGCAACACATGACTGGGATGGACATTATTGAGATTTGACTACTGATTTCCCCATGCCAGGGGTGTCAATTGCACTGCAGATGCAATTGTTGGGCAGGAGGTGCTCCTCATTATAGGGGACACACATGTACTTTGAGGGAATGTCGTATATTGAACACAGACACATGACTATGCATGTCCAGAGCTGTGTGAAAACAAATTGTACATGATTTCTAGGATTGAAGATACTATTGTTACTTTTTACAATGATCCCCCCTTGTGCAGCAGCAACTGACATGGACATTGTATGTCGTGCATTTTGCAACAGTTTTTATTTGGATGTGTTTTGACCATGGCTCTAACATGGCACCAACGCTATTCACATGTTTTTATTACAACACAGGCACACAGTCCATGTATTTGTAATGTAGCCACTGATGGGATGCTCCTATTGTCAAAATCAACCTATTTTCCACCTGGACATAATCCCTATTTATAATCCACAATGCTTTCACGCACAAAAACATCTTGGAATGATGTGTTGAGTGACCCAAGGGTGCTTACATGCATGTGTGTCATCACTATATCATGTTGCAATGTGGATTGTACTTGTCCAAATGACTGACTATGTTTGTGTGACACAACATGTGGACCTATGGCTGCTGTGTGGATCCCTGTAATATGTTTGTTTAAATTTTCATTATTCATAAGCTGATTCTTGTGTGGGCTTACAGTGCATACATGACAGTCTGCATGTCTGTACTCAGCTTGCATTTCCCATCTTCACGGTCATGATAATGGCTTCTGTTTGGTAGCAACACTCACATTGCCACATTATGTTTGATGTGTGGCTTTGTGCATGGCCATAAGACTATGTAACTTCAGATTGCCATGTATCCTGCAATATGTGCCATTGCACTTTTCCCCAATACAACAGTGCATGTAGACCTTATTGATGGTGTGACATGTGCATGTTTCTGCTGGTTTTTGTGTTGGAATTATGTCTGAGCTCATGTGCATGTGGTACCTGTTAGAAGATGCTTATTGTGATGTACATGATGATTTGTGTCCACAGTCGTGTAGGCTGTAATACTATATCAGGCATTGGGATGTGTACGTCACCACTACTTGTATCTCATGTTTTCTGACTTTCAAAGCCTTTGAACAAAATAACTTATATAAGTTAGTTTGCCCCTGTTTGGACATATGGATATCTTCTGAGGAAAAGATGAGGTGTGTTATGTCCTCAGCATGCTGCATCTACTCTGTAAATGCACTCATATGTGGATGACCCATTTGCAACATTCAGCAGCAAGGGGGGCTGGGGGTTCTGTTGTGCGGTGCAGAGCATGCACCTGATGCACATTCTATATGCTGTCGCGAATTTGGTATCAAGCTAGTTACCTTTGTGTAGGAGGTGGCTTTGTGACATGCTAATGGTTTTCAACACTTTCCAAAGTGATGTCCTCAGCCCTCATTTGATGATGGCACTGTATACAATATTTGTGATGTGAAAACTAAATACAATTATGTATTTCACCAACATTTGTGTCCTTTGCTGATTTTATTTCAGGTCTGTCACCATGATCAATGTGTGCATTTGTATCAGTCATGGCTCCTTGTGAGGCTGGAAATCCATTTCCATCGTGGCAATGTCACAGCATGTAGATGATGTTTTTATTTTTGATAGGTGATGGAGGGTTACATAACCTGTCATAGTCCACATGGTTTGCTGATGTGATTTGTTAACTGTTTGTTTGTGGTGCAAGTCATGTTTTACTTAATATGTTAGTCCTCCTTTATTTGAGCATACATCCCCTTTATGTGTTCCTGTGCTGTTCATGTACATGGGGCACATGTGCTCACCTCCTTGTACAGTGGCAGCTGTGTATGTGACAGCCACATGGCACATCACTGTGTATGAACGCTTGACATACACACCATCCCTTTGCGATATTTGTGCTATAATGAGCTCATTGTGGTGTTTTGGGTATTGGCTACAGTCATGTTCTTATCTCTGTTTTATGCATGTCTTTTACACACATGTCATCTTTATTTAATTGATTCCACTGGCCTATGTGGACCATGATGTACCACTAGATTCCTGACCTCTACACACAGCCTTCCCTTTCTTCACTGTGGGAAATGGCGCATCCTGTGTGCTGCATAGCCCTGACATTTTTTTGGTTATAGCCAACACACACTTTATGGTCTTTACATCTCATTGCATGTGGCCATTCATCTTTGATGTGATTATGTGGGTTAGTGTGCTCAACCTGATTGCATGTTGAGATGTCTCGTGATCTTAATCAGATTATTTACATGATCCAGGGAGCTTACTATGATACCCTTTGCCGTAAATATTTGCTCATTGCAGAAAATTACATTGTGTTTGTGCAGGTGTGTGTGTTGCAAATTTGTGCGAGCAATTACATATGTACATTGGGGATAAGCATGTGCATTTGGTCCAGTTTGTTTTTTCTGTGTTTGTTTGACTTGACAGCCAGCAGTTGTTTTGTGTACTAGCATGCAGTTTGTGGTTAAGCAGCCTTTGCTGATGACCTCACATGGGCGGTGTTGCTTAACGTTTTAGCCATTTGCATTTGTGCTATTGGTCGTAATTCTGTTTACTGTCTACTGTGTTTGGTTTGTATGCTTGACCTGCATATGTGCTTTTAAATATGTGTAACAGTCATATGTGGCCACATCGGTGGCTTGACCACATTGTACCATGAGATGAGGTGTGGGACACCCTTCTGTCCATTCTTTGTCTGCCAGCTATGTGCCATCCTAACCTGATGTGCATGCTGCTCAACCACGTCGTGGACTACCGCATATTTGTGCATTGCATCTCAACCTGTTTGCCTCTTGTGTGTGTGCTCTGCCTAGCACTTGTACTATCCCATCATCCTGATATTTCACATACTACGCAGTTTCTGCCTGCCCTGCTACACACATATTCCCATCCTCTGTTGCACACTGTCATTATGGCACGTTACATTACCATCAATCTGTGCATCGTTTTAGCTGTGGACGATATGTTGTTCACATTTTTGGGGTGTCACATGGCCTGCAGGTACTTTATGCAGTCCATCAACTCATGTCATTCCTTCATTGACTTTGGTATTGTCTGTGGTCTCTGCTCTGTGCATTGTTTGTGTTATGTGTGTTTTTGCCACATACCTGTGATTGCATTCCAAATGTGAGATGTAAATGTTATTGGCTAAGCCTCTTAATTTCACCTATACATCCTTAGCGCATCTTCTGCCACACCTTTGAATCACAGAGCTTATGGGTTGCCTACGATAATGGCCTTGGGTGTGGACAGCCTTTGAACACGCCCACTGTGTAAAAACTTACATTTCCTTTTTGCTGACAGCCTATGTTTGTGCTGTTACGTGTGCTGCACCATGAAAGGTGCAATGCTATAAGGCACAAGGGGGTAGTTGTCTTACTATGCCAGGGATGCTTGATGTGCACTTGCTCCCAGAGAGAGGACATACCTCTGGCAAAATTATTCACTGGAATGAGAAAACCAGGACCCCTGCTACATCATTGGTGTATTGACCAGTTGTCAGCATTCATAACATAGGGGTGTGTGTATTTACAACATACCATGGATAACATGGAGCTGTGTTCGTCCAATCATTTCAGTCGCCAGTGGTAATAGGGCAGTTTAATAGATGATATTGACTCAGATTCCATGTTGATAGGAGTCACCAGGTGCACTCTACAGCCACAGCTTGGTATATAAATAAGGCGTGACCCAGGTCTGCTATTGATGATATCACAGCGACGGGCTGCACACAGGCCCAGGGAAAGGATTGCAATATGAGATTAACTCTGACACCCTGTTGATATCATTAACCGGGGCCTGTCTGCAGTCCTTGACTGCTAAATCACGTATCCCATAACTGTGTCAGCACACCTACCTTTTTTTTAACATACGTTACAATGCACAATGCTGCCAGAAGAAACAGTACTGTGACCTTTCCCTGCCTCATAGGGCACCCTATACACCGCACCCTCGGCCACTCTTTCAGCAGCATTGTAGGGTGGCATTGCAGACACTGCATTTAGAGATCTGTCCTCTGGGATGACTTCAGCGATACGTTATGTTTCAGTGCTGGGAGAGTACATTTGCTTGAAAGGAATTATTGCACACATATTAACTACCTCCCTCCTGAGCTAATCTTTCCCCTACCAAGTACTGCCTCTGCCAGACATGTTCATTTGCCATTGTGGGTGATTGGAACCCTTGATCTCTGCACCATTGCACAGTGATAGTGTTTGTGTGATTTTAAATCAGATAAACACCATATGCCTGTCCAACATTATTATGCCTCCACAACCATTGGCACACACACTTATGACCAGCAGCAGAACCCCTTATGCAACCAAATTGTCCTATGATTCATCCAGCTGGCTTCATTATACACTGAGGGTGTTCAAACCCCTGCTCCCTGCAGTACTGCTCATTGTTCAAACCATCATGCTGTGGCTCAGCTGGTATGCTTCACCATCAATGCGCATCTTATGCCTCCCAGTATTCGGAGCCCTCCAAAACCATTCCTGCAACGTTTTACGCACAGCAGCGCAAGCACCTCTGTCGGCCATTTCTTTTGTGACTTTAAAAATATTACACAGACAGATGCTTTCAGTGTGCACTGGGGTGGGGGGGGGAATCGAACCCCTGCTCACCACATCATTGGTCAATGTTCCAACCATCAGGCTGTGGCTCAGCACTTCTGCTTTTCCATCAGTGCGCGACTTATGCCTCCCAGTATTCGGAGCCCTCCAAAACCGTTCCTGCGCCGTTTTACGCACAGCAGCGCAAGCACCTCTGTCCGCCATGATTTTTCAGAATGCAAAAAACATTACACAGACAGATGCTTTCAGTGTGCACTGGGGTGGGGGGGAATCGAACCCCTGCTCACTACATCATTGGTCAACGTTCCAACCATCAGGCTGTGGCTCAGCACTTCTGCTTTTCCATCAGTGCGCGACTTATGCCTCCCAGTATTCGGAGCCCTCCAAAACCGTTCCTGCGCCGTTTTACGCACAGCAGCGCAAGCACCTCTGTCCGCCATGATTTTTCATAATGCAAAAAAAATTACACAGACAGATGCTTTCAGTGTGCACTGGGGTGGGGGGGCCAATCGAACCCCTGCTCCCTACATCATTGGTCAACGTTCCAAACATCAGGCTTTGGCTCAGCACTTCTGCTTTTCCATCAGTGCGCAACTTATGCCTCCCAGTATTCGGAGCCCTCCAAAAACGTTCCTTCGCCGTTTTACGCACAGCAGCGCAAGTACCTCTGACGGCCATGATTTGTGTGACTGCAAAAATTATTACACAGACAACTGCTTTCAGTGTGCACTGTGTGGTATTACACCCCTGCACACGGAACCATTGGTCAGTGTCTTCACCTTTGCGCTGTGGCTCTTTTCTTGTCCTTGCACTTCGGCGCACCACATTCAGCGACAAAAATTTGGACTGCCTCCTAAACTATATTCTTCCCCATATTAGGTACTGCCTGAAACAGCCTTGTTCATTGCGCACTGTGGGGTTTCGAACCCCTGCCCCTTGCACCATTGCTCAGTGTCTTAACTGTAGTACTACAGCTGGGTTCTTTTGTGTGTGGTCAGCAGCGCCCCTCTTGCCCTTCTGACGCGCTAATGTAGACCCCGCACACTTGCGCCCCACGCATATGTGCGATCGCTTTAGTCCGTTTTTTCTCTTTTTTCTGCCTGGCCCGCCCACTCCTTATATGGCACCAGCACACTAACGGGAACCCGCACAGCAACGGACTTTAGTAAACATGCCTGTAAATCGAAGTCAGCCTCTCCCATTAAAGCTTCAACATCTGGAATCTTATTTCCCATGCTATAGGCATTTATACACACTGCTTTCCATATGTTGCCCCTTTTACCTATTTCCATAGAGATATTTAATGTTTCACTTACCTGGGGGCTTTCTTCACCCATCCCCAACGATTAGCCAGTGTGCTACTGAAGACATGTCAACCTTTCTTGGACAGAAGAACACCATTATTGACATGTTAGATATGCATGGACATTTACACCAGCTGTAAGTTCCTAGTGCCTAGCTTTAATGCACATGTTCAACAACTTACGCCCTTATTTGATATAGTACATGGGTAATGATTTTATAAAATAGGCATCATGTATGCATTACTTATATGTTTCTGAAATTAACCTCAGTGTATCTGTTTAGTACACAGTAAAGATGATAATGGTATACATAAGAGCTTTAGAGACTAGACTGAGATACAGTCGGTGAATATATAATCAACATCAGCAGTACAGTGCTGTTTGTCTGACAAAAATGATGGTGTGTATATGTGTTTACTGTTTCTACTGTGTGTACACTGTAACCCTATAAAACCCTCTACTGGTCTTGTCTTTCAGAAGGTCTGTCATTTCAAGAGGGAGAGGTGGAAAGGAGAGAACACTGAAGAGTGCTGAAAGAAAGCTGTGCTTGCAAGAACTGTGGTCACCAAAACTAGCAGTGGCGATTAAGGTGACAATAGCCATGGGATTGACAGCAGTAATCCAGTGTTCCCTCTAATTTTCTGTAGGCTGTGTGCACATAAAATATCAGCTGTGTGCAGCTTTTGAAGGAAGGTTAAATTTTTGTGCGCCACATAACGACACTCGGAGTTATATACTTTAAAATTTGACTACACGTCAGAATACAACATGTACACCACATTGATTTTAATCAAATTAAATGAAAATAGACTATTACTAAATGAAGCGGGAAATTTATAGCAATTACAATCATAACTTTTAAATTTTAAGACATCTGTGTTGTTTTCTATCAGAATCAGAGCCGTAATTTTTGTGCGCTCTGTTGTAGAGTATGTGCGCTCTCTCGGCGAGGTGTGTGCGCGCGCACACGCACACAGCTTAGAGGGAACATGGCAGTAATCCCCTAACCGAGATCAACCATGATCTTTTTAAGAGGGGAATCCAACTAGGCATGCGGGGTTGGCTGAAAAGTGGAAAGAGCAGTCACTTATCTCCATCGCCAAGGTTTAGAACACAAGATATGCTGGACTGGGTCAGACCAAGGGTCCATCAAGCCCAGTATCCTGTTTCCAACAGTGGCCAATTCAGGTCACAAGTACCTGTTAGGTTCCCAAAAAGGTACACAGACCTGACAGGAGAGAATCATGCTGTATTTCTAACCCATACACCCATGCCTCCCTGTCTCCTCCCCACACTAAACCTGTTCACTCTGTCACCCCGCTATACACATTTTTAAAATGAATTTTAAGAGTTCATTTCAACCATAATGATGCAGTAATCACAGCCTCTCTCTCTGTCTGTCTCCCTCTCTCTCTCTCTTAGGGACATCTTTGCTAAAGGATAAAGCATGTTAATAAAGTCAACACGCGTTAAGTGCCACCTCACCCATAGAAATAAAATGGTTCTGGCACCTAATGTGCGTTAACTTTATTAGTGCACGTTAAATCCCTTTAGTAGACATGCCTCTGTGAGTTTTGAGATATATCTGCATATGTGCTGGTGGGTTTTCTTAAAAATTGCATTTCTAAGTTTTAAGATCTTAAAATATGCTGCTGTGGTACACAAGGAATGACATAATAGAGTTTAAATTATGCATTCTTCTCTAGGGAGTATTTAAAGCAGTCCCATCATTAAAGCTGTGTTAACGCGTTCATGACAGAGCCTTTTCTTTTCCTGGGTTAAGTTTTTGAAACACCTTCCAATTGTTACGTTTAGAAGACAAATTGTTTTTGTTTAAGAAGAAGCGCAAGGCACATTTAATGAAAGATTATTTGTACCACCTGGAATTTGCTGGTTTTTATCTCAAATTGATATTAAATTAATGATATTTCATTTTTTTAATTTACCATGTACTGCTCTTCTCTCCTTCCAGTCACAGATGCACATAGATGCCCCTAAGAGATATGCACCCACACTTCTCAAGGTAACAAACATACATACACACACACAGCACACACACACACAGAGCACTTTTTTTAAAAATTGTGCTCCACTCCAGCTGCCTCCATCCAGCTCTTCTGCTGTTTCATGCCTTCTTCTTAGACTGGCTCTTAGTGATTCAGAAGTATATTCCATTTTCTTTGTTGCAAATTCAACTGTGGACTGGGATATAGGCATCCAATGGAATGGGGTCCCTTTTGGATTAACAGATGAGAGCAGACCAGGTAGTGCAATTTAAAGGCAAGTTTAATAGCTTTAGCTTTAATGAGACAGGCAGGTTCAAATAACAGTAGCCTTTAAGGTAATGGGTAAGTTGAACCAGCTCTCACTCCTGAAAGCAGGAAGCGCCGATTATAATGTTGGCCCTATATGTCCAGGGCCAGCAAAATGGCTGGGGAAGTTATTCCACCCCCTGGAGTGCGGATAGGGCTGGTGGGGGGCAGAGTTAATTCCCCGCAGCCCGACCCTGGCCTTAGGAGGCCAGATCGGGGATTGGGCTGCGGAGAATTAACTCTTTTTTCAGGTGGCCGGCAGCACAGCATTTAAATGGAGCGGCGGTGCCATGGCAACATGACGCCATGGCGCCGCAACTCCATTTAAATGCCCTGACTGAGTTAGTCGGGCTGGGCATGCATGTGCCAGCTGGGACTGAATAACAGTCGTGGCCTGCACGTATATGTCTATTCAGAATTCTGATCCCGCGGGGCTAGATGAGCCCCGTGGGATCAAAATCGCAATCTCCTTTGTACATCTGGCTCAGCCTGGGTGTACAAAGGAGATCTACGTCCGGGACAGAATTGGACCCTTAACTGTCATGTTCCTGTGGTACTAGTTACTGTGGGCTCTTATGCAGAGTTACCATGTGCAAAAAAAAGCATGTTAACTGCTTAGCACACTTTAGTAAAAGGATCTGTAGGAAACAGAGGTAAGTGACCTAGCCAAGATCAAAAGGAGCAGCACTGAGATTTGAACCTGGCTTCCCTGAGGCTCATCTCACCACTTTAACCAGAAGGTTACTTACACCTCTACTTGTAGGCAGATAAATCCCCAGCTCTCTAGGCTGGTCTCAGCAGGGTCAATTGGGACAAGACAGGAGACACAGGAACACACATACACTCATGTAACAAAGGTAGGGAACACTGCTCTTATTCAAGCAAGACAGGAGACACAGAAACATAGTTTCTCCTGGAGGAATGTAAGCAAATACTCAGTTACTGCCAGCCAAATTCAGAGTGGCTGCCAGTCCTGCTATCCTGGACACCGTGATACTCACTAACTGAACTATTTATCTTTGTTAACAGTAACATCTAGTCACTGAACTGTGTAGTTTGCTACCAGTGGCTTTGTGTACTGACTCTTAATGATATAGATGTACAGCTACAGCTGTTGCACTGTACGGTTAAACTTTAAAAAGCATCCTTTGAAATCTGTTGAAAGTGACCTCTAATGGTTAGATATAGTTTTACACTTGGTTTCATTTTTATTATTCTTTTGAACTCAAGGGAATATTTGGTAACCAGTCTATGCATGCATCATCCTATGGCGCCTCGTTATAAAATTACCCTGTTGAAGTTTGTTTAAAACCAGCTCACTGGGGCTTAGCAGAACTTTAGGCTGCCTGAGTGGGAGTGGAGGAGATCACCCATTAAAGTAAGTGCCATCCACTTAATGTGCAAGGCTTGACAGTTCAGCTGTTCATATGTGTACAGGGCCAGGAGAGGACTATCAGCAGTGAGATCAGGAGATGAGGGGAAGCACCAGGGCAGTAGAATAAGACGATTGTTCCGACCAATGTCTACTGACTCAAGCAATCATATTTGGGGAAAAGATTTAGCGGAAGGAACTACTGAAAGTCTGGTAAGTCTAGTTAGGGAAGCTGTTTGGTAGTGTGATATTTGATGAGCAGTCATAGTACAGTCATAGAAGTACAGTCGACCCCCGCCTATTCGCGGTTCAGTATTCGCGGATTCACCTATTCACGGATTTTTCTGTGGAACGTAACTCCAAATTATTTGTGGAAAATTTGCCTATTCGCGGATTTTTTCGTAGAGCATATCTAAAATATTTGCTAATTATTTTCATTTTATTTTCGTGACTAAATACATTTTTTATGATAAAAACTGATTTACTAATTTTCAAATATTAATATTATTGTAAACACAGCTTCCTTGTTGTGCGTGGACAATGCCTGATGAAAGCAGGGGGTCTCAAGTATTTGCGGATTTCAGCTATTCGTGGGCGGTTGTGGTCCCTTACCCCCGCGAATACCAGGGGTCGACTGTAATAACTGATACTGCTAGACAGGGACGGTGCAATGATGCCAGTAGCTCAAGACAAATCCTTCATTCTGCCACCCCTGTTGTCACCACTTTCAGCCATCTCCTGGGTCTGCAGCAATAGTAATGGGTTTGAAGTGGCTAAACAGCACTTACCTAAACTCGCTGGTGCTGCAAACCGAAGGAGGGTGGAAGCAGCAGCTCTTACAAGCCAGGGATTGTGATGCAGTGCCAGTGAGTTTAGGTAAGCTCAGCACTGCAGGCCCCAGAGAGGGGTGGCAGTGTCAGCAGTGTGGACACCCTGGGACTCTGATGCTCTAGGTGACTGCATAGTTCGCCTAATGGTAGCGCCGGTCCTGCCGCTAGAGCAGAGTGAGTATTGAGTTGTAAAAGAGGTCAGTTTGGGCCAGTTACTGAGTAGTGGTGTGTAGGTTGTTCTAGGACCACAACTTTCAAGAGCAATGTTGTTGTTCAGTCTCTACTCTAGGGATAATTTAGGATTCTAGAAATGGGACCAGTATATGCTGAGAGGCCTTTGGCACTTAAACTCTACTCACTCTTGTTTCCCGTCATCAAATAAGAGTCTAGGCCAGAATTGTGTATTTTGAACCAAAAGCTTTACTTAAAGAACTGGAGAGTCACTGACAACAATAGCAAAAATACAGAACTAGCAGAAATAACAATATAACTATATTACATAAAAGCAACTGAACTCCTTTTTCTTTACTCCAAACTCCATTACATATAGTTATATACCTTTCCTCTTCTCTCTGTGAGCTGGAAATATTATTCCAGACTTTTTCTGCTTTTTCCCTGGTTTTCTTACTTCTGGTGGTCAGCCTGATGGGTAACCCTTCCTCCTGCATTATACACCTTCATAGCATACTTCGATCTGGTGTCCTCTGTAGTTGCAGGCCTCCAAAACCTCATGTTCCGATGCTTCTTGTTTTGGTGCCATTGGATTGCTGAGGTGTTATTCTGGTTCTAATCTCCTTCCCACTTGCAATACCTGAGGACTAGGATAACCACTACCACCATTTGCCCCTCTTGGGGCAGACCTTTCAACAGTTATTAATAGTTTGAAGATCCACTATTTGACTGCAGCATTTTAATTCCATTTTGGACCTAGCTAAAAGCCTACTTAATTAGGTTGCAGTAGCTTAAAATTTAGTGGAAACATTTGTTTTATTCTACTTTGGTTTTGTGTTTTTAATATTTTAAAGTGAATTTTAGTATGATATCTAATTGGTCCATTTGATTTATTGATGGATGGCATACAGAAAGGTTGGAGGCTGCACCTACTCTACTCTGTGTCTTGTCTTTTGCATGTAGTGTTGAGATTTGCTAGTGAAACATTAATAGGTAATATTGCATGAATCTCTGTAACACAGAGTTAGCCATTGATGTGAATATCAAGATTGATTTAGCTCTATATAGACACTCATTTAGTTTTGCACATTTGTTTTCAGAAGCAGGTCTAGTTTTGTTTTAATTCTCCTCATTCTACTCTTCTCTTAATCTATGTTCCCCTCTGAATTACTTCCAAAATGATATTAAGATTTGCACCATGGGTGTATGCATGGTCTTAGCTTAAGGAGGTTTAGAAGCCTTATTTATGTTTTGTACTTGTATGTAGCAGCACATAAACCTGCAAACAGCCATTTTCGAAAGGTCTGAATTTACATGTGTTTGCCCAAGCTCATGTCGAAGTTACATGGAGATGGTCCAGAATTCTTCCAGGGGTGTGGCATGGGAGGGGCAAAAAGTTACATATGCATCCCCCGTTTCATATAGAACATAAGAACATAAGATATGCCATACTGGGTCAGACCAATGTCCATCAAGCCCAGTATCCTGTTTCCAACAGTGGCCAATCTAGGTCATACGTACCTAGCAGTTTCCCTAAAAGACACAGGTTCCACAATGCTTGTATTGGGTCAAGCATTGATATCCTGGGTCCCTTTTTAATAATGGTTTATGGACCTTTCCTCCAGGAACTTGTCCAAACCTTTTTTAAACCCAGCTACACTAACAGCCTTTACTACATCCTCCGGTAACAAATTTCAGAGTTTGATTACAGGTTGAGTGAAAAAATATTTTCTTTTATTAGTCTTAAATAGTTTACCCAGTAGCTTCATTGCATGTCCCCTAGTCTTTCTATATTCTGTTAATGTAAACAATCGATCTACATTTACCCGTTCCACTCCATTCATTAATTTATAGACCTATCATATCTCCCCTCAGCCTTCTCTTTTCCAGTTTGAGGAGCCCTAACCTTTTTAGTCTTTCTTCATAGGGGTATCCGTCCATCCCCTTTACCATTTTGTTGGCTCTTCTCTGCAACTTTTCTAATAATGCTATATCCTTTTTAAAACACGGCGACCAGAATTGCACACAATATTCAAGGTGCGGTCTCACCATGGAATGATATAGAGGCATTATAATATTTTTTGTTTTATTTTCCATCCCTTTCCTTATGATACTTAGCATTCTATTTGCTCTCTTGGCCGCCTCTGCACACTGGGCCAAGGGTTTTAACGTTATTCACAATGACGCCTAAATCTTTTTCCTGGGTGGTGGTTCCTTATGTGGAACCTTGCATCGTGTAGCCATAGTTTGGGTTGTTCTTCCCTAGGTGCATAACTTTGCACTTGTCCACATTAAATTTCATCTGTCATTTTGATGTCCCGTCTTCGAATTTATCAAGATCCTCTTGCAATTTTCCACAATCCTCTTGGGTTTTAACAACTTTAAGTAGTTCTGTGTCATTTGCAAATTTGATAACCTCACTCGTTATTCCCTTTTCCAGGTCATTTATGAATATGTCAAAAAGCAGCAGACCCAGCACAGATCCCTGGTGTACACCACAATTTACCTTTCTCCATTGGGAAAATTGGCCATTTAGCCCTACTCTCTGCTTTCTATCTTTTAACCAGTTCCTGATCCACAATAGTACACTGCCTCCTATCCCATGACTCTTTAGTTTTGTCAAAAGTCTCTGATGAAGGGGGACCTTGTCAAAGGCTTTCTGAAAGTCCAAATACACTATATTAGGCATGTCCGACTTCGAACAGGTCGTGATCTACTTTTTCAGGCCAAAAGTGCCAGTGATCTACCACCATGATAATTAAGTTTCAAATTAGTTTCAAATTAAATTTTAACCCAATAAAATTTGGAGGATTCCCCCCTCCCATTTTAAATGAACCTTCTGTCATTTACTTGGATGTGATCAGCTGTTAAGCAAATTAAGCAAAAACAAAACAGAGAGACCAAGATCCAGTAAGAACTGCAAGGGGAAATGGAAAGTACATTTTTTCTTAAAGTTTTATTCAGTAATAACTTTAACTGTCTTAATAACTTTCTTTAACTTTTATTGAGTAATTTGTGTTAAATTTAGGTCGATTATTGATCCAGGCTGATCTTACACAATCTTTAATATTTCGCTCTTGCTCATTAGTGAGACATCCGAGCTTGCATTTCATCCACCAGCTTTTTGAAGTTGGCTGAATATTGCGTGAGGGCCAGTCTCAGGGAATCCTGGAGAAGTTCATCTGTCATGTTGGAATGTTGTGTACTCTTTGTCATTTTCAGATGGGAAAACACAGATTCACACAAATAAGTTGAACCAAAACAGGAGTGTACAGCTTCACTGCATCTTCTCAAGTTGGGAAATTTGTCTCTAGGCACTAGCTTCCAAAATGATTCTTGCTCAGCATGGGTCTTGAGAAAAATGTCATTTTTAAGGGTTAATATTTCATTTTCAAGAGATGACTTGTTCAATGAGTAATTTTTACTGATAGCAGCTGCAGTTTCTTTAATGTCCACATCTACTTTGAATGGGTATGACAAGTACTCCACAACTGTTCCAATTTTTTGGAAGTCACAGAATCTATTTTCGAATTCCTGGATAACAGAACAGATTTCTGTCGCATACTTCTCGTTCTGAAAAACAAAATATGGATATTGTCCCAGATGGTCCTGCATATTAGGAAAATGATCAAAAGTGTTGTTTGCAAGGTCAGTCATCATTAGCTCAAATTTGCTCTTCTAGGATGAAACTGTACTCATCTCGCCAATGCATTTGTTTTTACCTTGTAGTTCAAGGTTCATATCACTTAGTTCACCTGTAAAGTCAGCGAGAAATGCAAGATCACATAACCACTCCTCATCTTCCAACTCTGCTTGGTCATTTCCCCTCTCCTTCAAAAAATGTCTTATTTCATTCAGCAAATCACGACATCTTTTCAGAAATTTATGCCTACTTAGCCACTTTACATCTGTGCGCAAAAATGATTTCCGCTGCCCCATCATCAAGAGTAAGATTGAAAAGCTGCCTTTGAAGAGATCTTCCACAAACTGAATTTACAGTTTTGAAAGTGATGTCTATGACAGTCTTTGTATTGAGTCTCTTGATTGCCAAAACTTGCTGGTGAATGATGCAGTGGTAAGAAAGGAAATCTGGGAAGTCGTCATGCTGTCTACAGAGGGCTATGAAACCATTAACCTCACCTGTCATTGCTCTTGCTCCATCAGTAGTGATGGAAACAAGTCTATGCAATGGAACATTACACTTTGTCACAAAAGAATGGAAAGAACTGAATATTTCCTGACGGTAGTTCTCCCTTTTAAAGAAATCATTCCAAGTAGTTCTTCTTTAACACTGAAGTCTTCAAAAACCATCCGGATAAAGACTAGTAACTGGGCTATGTCTCTTATGTCTGTAGATTCATCCAGTTGAAGTGAGAAAGCAACACAATTTGAAACATCTTCCAACAATTGTTCAGTTGTGTCTCCACATATCTTTTCTATTCGCCGCACGAGGGTGTTTCTTGACAATTGTACATCTTGAATAGCAGCTATGATCTCTTTCTTATTTTTAAATCCTTCAAAAAGATTGCCAGCTGCTTCAAGAAAACAATCTTTTACAAATTCCCCTTCAGTGAAAGATTTGCATTTCTTTGCTATCAGGTTACTGACCTTGAAGGATGCTGACCTTGAAGGATGCTATGGTTGCATTGACCAAATATGACCTTGGCTTCGCCATCAACTGTTGCTGAGTAGCCAATTTCAATTTAAGTTCTTTGAGCTTCAGTTTACGAATTTCACTTTTGGGTGGAAAATCAGCATCAAACTTATTGCTATGCAGAGCCTTATAATGATGTTCCAGATTACCCTTTTTGGGTAAGGATACTGGGGAGTTACAGATTAGACAACAACATTTGTCTTTCACCATGATGAAGAAGTAGTCGATTTCCCATTCATCATGAAAGTGGTAGGTTTTGCTCTTCGTTGGAACACTCATCTTCATTATACTGGGGTGGCCGGATGTAAGAAGGCCAAATCTGCTAAGTTAGTATAAACACTGGCTGAATCTGGTCCAAAACTGTCACTGTCCCAAAGTATTAAAGATCAACAGGAACTGAAGACCTCTGGATGAAGTGTAATACAAGGACTGGCGATGGCAAAACCACACATACATTTCTAAAAGTAAAAATAAGAATTCATCATACTGGCACCAATAATCAAATACCACCAAACAATCATCAAAAAAACCTCAAACACCTGTCCAGCAAACCAGATAAAATCAAATACCACCAAACAAGTTCAAATACCACCACACGTGATTTAATAAATTCTGCACACAGTGTAGAATCAATGCAAAGGCTAGGCAAAATCAAATTGCAGAGGCAAGCAAAAGTCACAGTGATTTGAAACAATTCGAAGGCAAGGCATAGGCAAGTTAGAACAAAATTGGAAAAGCCCGCCAAAATCACCAAATTCTTGACACTTTGTTGTGTCTGCCCAAAAACGTTTAATGAAAGCGAACTATAAAGCGACCAACGACCAGCACACGACACAACTAATATGGTAAGTGTATTCAGGTACAGCCCGGGCGAATGGATATTACCCGGTATATAACACACTTCTAAGGAGTGTTGGGGCGGGGGCAGGAATGGGTGATTCTGAGAGGCAGGAGAACAGGTATGATGCCGGGCCTGTGGCGTCTCATCGCGGGGCACGGGCAGTGGCCCCCTGGGGTATACACAAACTATTGGCACAAAAACAACAAGCACCCCCAATACACCCGCAGGCAAGATTCCCGCAGGCAAGGAAAAAAGACAGGCAAAGGATCAGCAGTGGCGGCAAGCCCTCGGCAGACGAGCTGCCAGCACGAGCTCTCTCCTAGCGGCGGGGCTAGCTGCTGGAGAGATGGAGCCAAGTGGGGCTGGTGATCTACCTCTGACCCCTCCGTGATCTACAGGTAGATCGCGATATACCTGTTGGACATGCCTGCACTATATCAACCAACTCACCTTTGTCTACCTGTTTATTCACACATAACAGATTAGTAAGACAAGATCGTCCTTCTCTAAAGTCATGTTGGCTGTCTCCCATTAAGCCATGACTATCTACATGTTCAACAATTTTGTTCTTTATGATGGTTTCTACCATTTTTCCCGGTACTGAAGTCAGGCTCACTGGTCTGTAGTTTCCAGGATCACCCCTGGAAACCTTTTTAAAAATTGGTGTTACGTTCGCCATCCTCCAATCTTCAGGTGTTACAGATGATTTTAATGATAGTTCACAGATTACTAATAGCAGGTCTGCAATCTCATTTTTCAGTTCTTTCAACACCCTTGGATGTATATCATCTGGTCCAGGTCATTTGCTACTCTTCAGTTTTTGTTTTTGTTTTTAAACTTTTATTTTCATTTTGCAACAAACAAAAGAAACAACACACCAAAAGAGACAAAACAAGTATACAATAAGGAAAAGCAAACCCTATTACCCCCCACCCCCATGCTTCTTCTCTAAGCCGAAAGTATCAGCATATGAGCGCTTCCAAACAACAGTGATTGTACATCAAAACAAACAGAAATAGTATCTGCGATACAGAATGATCATGTGACAGAGATTTATACAAATTTAAACAGTCAGATGAGAGCATTTAGCAGTGTGAACATAGTCATTGAGCATCTTCCATTTAGACAGATGATGGGGGGTCTGAACGGAAGAAGCTAACATACGAGGTATTTGTTCATATTTACTGTAGAGACAGACATGATTCCACCATTCATTGGGGCTCAGATGGGAGCTATTTTTCCAGTATTTCGTAATTAGGGAAATAGCGATGCCCAGCATAAAGTCTAAAAGGAAGTAATCCGATTTTGGAAGAGAGGGGATCCCCGCAGCTGAGCGGAGTCCCACTATCCTCCAAGAGAGGGGCTCTTGAAAGTGCAAAATAGATTGGATACGACCCCAGACCCGACGCCAGTAATACTGTAGTGCGGGACATTCATACATAACATGAGTTAGTGAACCAATGGCCGCATGGCATGTCCAGCATCTATTGCCCTGGGTGGCGTTCCATTTGGCTAACCTGTCAGGAGTATAGAAACACCGGTGGGCTAGAAAGAAGAGTGTCTGAGTGAGTGAGGCGGATCGGGAGACCCGTGTCACTCTACTCCAGACTAGGCTCCATTGCTCCGGGGTCAAAGTTACATGCAGTTCCCGCTCCCATGCTTTCTGTGCTATAGGGGTACCTCTATTTACAGCATTACATAAGGTTTTGTAAAAGTTAGATGCCACACCCGGTGAACTCCCGATAGATCGGATAGTCTCCGACAATCCTTGGGTATGGGATTCCGATGGCGGGAGCACCTTAGCACTCTGAAGACAATGCTGAAGTTGCACCAACTGAAAGTAGTGTTTCGCTGGGAGACCAAATTCAATTTGCAATTCGCTAAAAGTTTTCCAGCGACCATCATGGAACAACTGGTTAGGGATCCAAATGCCCCTAGTGTACCAGGGGCTCCACGCCATCGGTTTATTTTGTATTTGAAATCGAGTATTGTACCAAAGCGGGAGTCTGTCTAACGGACAGAATCGGGAGTCTAGAGATTGCATAAGAGTATTAAAGGCACCTAAAGTGTCTAAAAGCATTGGTGGATAGTGGGAGTCTGATGGGAGAGTCATACCAGGGAGATAAGTAAGAGGAATCGGTTTGCAAAGGTCCTCCTCTATGTCTAGCCACACAGGTCTACTCGGTGCTAGATCTTCCAGCCAACGAGCGCCTTGTTTGAGAAGAAAAGAGTGGTGGTATTTCAGGAAATCAGGGAATCTGACACCCCCATTTTCCTTATCTGCTTGTAACTTATGTTTCGCTATCCTAGGTGTCTTGTTTTGCCATAAGTATCTAGTCAGAATGCCCTCTTTATCTTTATATGTACGTCGAGGTAGGAGACATGGCAACATTTCTAAAATGTAATTCACTTTAGGAACAATCATCATTTTTATGGTTTCTAGGCGACCCCACCAGGTAAGTGTTAAAGGAGTCCAACGGTGAGTAAGCGCCCGGACTTTAGAGGTTAAGTCTTTGGCATTAAAGGAGATAGCATCTTCCAAAGGAGAGCAGTAGTGAACCCCAAGGTATTTGACCATGCGAGGTTGCCATAAAAAGGGAAAGGATTGCATATCTGCCTGATGGATCAGAGGATTTAGTGGAAAGGCTACCGACTTGGTCCAATTTATCTTATAACCCGAGAGTTGTGAATATTTACCAATTTGCTCTAGGACAGCCGGCACTGAGTCTAGAGAGACAAAGAGCATAAGGTCATCAGCATATGCTGAAATTTTGATTTCCCTATGAGAGAAGGGGACTCCATGAATCTCTCTGATTGCCGGATTAGTAAAGCTAAGGGTTCGAGTGCAAGATCGAAAAGAAGTGGAGACAGTGGGCATCCCTGGCGAGTACCGCGTTGAAGGGGAAATGGCTGAGACTTTAAAGCATTAGCACAGATACTGGCTGTAGGCTGTGCGTACATGTGTGGAGACAACGGAGAAAGCCTTCTCCGAATCCGTACCAGCGGAGAGTTGCAAACAGGAAGGGCCATTCTAAGCGGTCAAAGGCCTTCTCAGCATCAAGTGAGAGGCCAACCAATGGTCGATCAAGATTAACTGCGGTAGTCAGTACATGACATAGAGTCCGAGCATTGTCAGCAGTTGATCTACCGGGAATGAAACCGCATTGATCTGGGTGTATTAAAGTAGACATCCTATCAGAGAGCCGGGTGGAGAGAATGGTGGCAAATATTTATAGTCCGCGTTTAGTAGGGAAATTGGACGATAATTAGCTGTTAGTTGCGGATCTCTCCCTCTTTCTCAAAAAACTACTACATTTGCCATTGAGAAGGACCCAGAAGGAGATCCCTCCTCGGCCAGAGCAGAAAAATAAAGTTTCAAAACTGGAGCTAAGTCAGCGTTAAAAGTTTTGTAGAATTCAGCGGGGAGACCGTCCGGGCCTGCGGCTCGACCTGTGGCACATCTCTTGAGTGCAGATTGAATTTCTGATAAAGTGAATGGTTTGTCCATGGCCTCTCTATCTTCGTCAGATAGGGTCGGTCGTTGTACCCCTGAGAGTAATCGTTCAAATACTTCTGGCTCAAAATCAAATTCAGATTGATAAAGCCGAGTATAAAAATCACGAAAGAGTTCTAAGATTTCTGTATCTTTAGTGACCAAGCTCCCCCCCGACGGATTACGGAGAGCGGTAACACGCTTGGCTTCTTTTTGACCTTTCAGGGCATTTGCTAACAATTTGCCAGCACGGTTATTTTCCCGGTAATACATCCCTTGTTGTGATTCAATATTTCTAGCAGCAGCAGTATATAAAAAGCTGATTGTATTGAAAACGAAGGCGTTGTAAGCGGAGTAAAATACATGGGTCAGTACGGGACGTGAGGAGACGCTCTCCAGCTTGTATCTGTTGCTCTAGAATCAGTAAGTGTTGCTTTCTTTGTTTCCCCTGTCGAATTTGATAGCTAGTTATAGTTGCACGGATAGATGCCTTAAAACCCTCCCACCAAGCCCAGCTCGCTGTGTCATGGGGTGAGTTAAAATGAAAATAATCGTGGATAGCGGCCTTTATGTCAACCTGAAAATCTTTTTGGTCTAGTAGGGATCTATCAAAAAACCAAGCACGGGGATGTTCATCTCGCGTAGTGACATGTAATGAAAAAGATATGGCAGCATGATCTGAAATATGGAGAGGATGAGTCCTAGCCGTGTCCACTTGAGAAATCAGTGCTTTGGAAATGAGAAAAAAATCTATTCTAAATTGTGAGTGATGGGGGGCAGAAAAAAAGGTGAACTCTTAAGTCGGAGGGGTGAAGCAGCCTCCATATATCTACTAGCGCAAGATCTTGCATCAGAGCTGTGAGGGTAGCAAGACTCTTGCGTGGACTACTCGTTCTAGGCGGCAGTCTATCTATCAAAGGATCCAGCACTTGATTGAAATCGCCACCAAGTATTAATGGAGTATTGGCAGAGGCCTGTGCCAACTGCGCAATACTTGCATAGTATGCAGGGTTATCCACATTCGGGGCATAAATACAAATACACGTGAATTCACTATCTCCAACCTTAAGGTGTGCACGGGCCCATCTACCCTCCTTATCAGAGCTAGTATCCATTACAGTAGCTTGCAAAGACTTCTTAACCAGAATGGCTACCCCACACCGTTTGGAAACGGCGGGAGAATAGGCAGCCACCATGTAAGGTTTAGCATTGAGTTTCAGTGTTTCAGCGGAGTTTAGATGCGTTTCCTGAAGAAACACTAAATCAGCAAGCTCATGGTTAAGATAGCTAAGGATTTTCTTTCTTTTGATTGGACTATTGATGCCTTTTACGTTAAGTGATAAGATCTTACATAAGGCCATTCAGAAAGGTTAAAAATTCTGAAAAAGAACATGATAACGCACATAATTTCACAATGTCCCTCAAATTAACTGTATCTGGCTGTACACATGACATGATAGAAAATAAGCTAATGTAATACATGAAGCGCCCCACATTAAAAAATAAGAACCGCAGTGCGGTAGAGAAGAAGCAGAACCCCAGAAATTACTGGCGACCATGTGTCTGCGGGGAGAAACCCCAGAGAAGGCCGAAATTGAAAACATATAACCTGTATAACTGTGCATGCTCCGAATCCAACCGAGGCACACATCATGGAGGGATAGGAGACCAAGAAAGTCATATAGAGAAAGAAAGAAAAGTCCAGGCAGTCTCTGTTCTAGGCTATGACCACCGCGTCGGGCCCTTCAAAATGGCGGACAGAGCCGGCAGATAATAAGTCCAAGTTGTTGGATTAGCGCATCTGCTCTGCTTCTTTGGAGTCTAAAAATGTTGATAGTAGATCCGGATCTTCGAATGTCCTAGTTTGGTTGTGGAGAGTCACTCGGAGCTTCGCTGGATACAACAGGCCAAAGCGAGCCTGTAGCTGTTGAAGTCTAGGGCGAAAAGCAAGGAGTCTCTTCCGACGGTCAACTGTGGGCTTTGCCAAATCAGGGAAGAAGGAGACTTTATGACTTTCAAACTCCAGATGATGATTCGCCCGGGCAGCATTTAGAATTTGTTCCACTTGTTGATATCTTAGTAATCGAAAGATAATAGTCCGCGGGGTCGTCCGAGTGAGCGCCATATGGGTAGGAACACGATGTGCTCGGTCAATTTCCAGATCTCTGTGAAAAGTGATCTTCAGCAAAGAGGGAAGAGTTTTGAGCAGGAATTCTCTTATATCTCCTGCTTCCGCCCCCTCTGGTATTCCAATGAGCCTCACATTGTTGCGACGGGCTCGATTATTGCTATCCTCTAACTCTTTTTGAAGATTCTGTATCTGACGCTCAGCCTTGTCCAGGTTGACCAAGCGCACCGCGTGCGAGTCGAGGACCCCCGCCATGTTGTCCTGCCGTAATGAAAGACTTTCAAGTCGGTCCTGGAGCACACCGAAGTCTTCTCGCATGGCTCGAAGCGCTTCTCCGTTGGACTGCACCAGTTCCTTCACGCGCGTATTTCCTCTAAGATCTCCTGGTGCATTTTGGGGTTTTCCCGAAGTGGAACCATCTTCTGTGGGGAAGACACCTCTGTTTTGGAGCGTTTTCCGTGTGAAGAAGAGGGAGACCCGAAATCCAAGCGCGCTGGTTTGTGGGCCGCCATCCCCCCCGAGGTACCCCGGTAAGTTCGGAGCAAAATATTAAGTTTATGTAGGTATTAAGTCAGGATTCTGAGTAGGCCTCTCGGGAGCTTCAGCGCGAAGCGTCTAACCCGCTGGACATCAGGCTCCGCCCCCCTGCTACTCTTCAGTTTATCAAATAGCTATAATACATCTTCCCGATATATCGATATTTCCTTTAATTTTTCCGCACCTTTAAATACCAGTTCAGTCATGGGTAAAATCCCTACATCTTCCTCAGTAAAGACCAAAGCAAAGAATTCATTCAGTCTCTCCGCCATCGCCTTGTCGCCTCTTAGTGCCTCTTTAACCCCTCTATCATCTAATGGACCAACTGACTCTCTCACAGGTTTTTTGCTATGAATGTACTTGAAAAAGTCTTTATTACGCGTTTTTGCTTCCACAGCAAGCTTCTTCTCAAACTCTCCCTTTGCTTGACTTATCAATGTTTTGCTTTTAACTTGCCAGTGCTTGTGCTCTTTCCAGGTTTTGTCGTTGGGCTCTTTTTTCCATTTCCTGAAAGTTGCTTTTTTGGCAACAGCAGCCTTTCTGACCTCACCTTTAAACCATGCTGGCAGTTTTTTGGACTTCCATTCACTTCCCTTAAAGCGTGGAATACAGCTGTTCTGGGCTTCCAAGACAGTATTTTTCAACAACATGCAAGCTTGATGTAAGTCTTTAACCTTTGCAACTGCTCCTTTCATTTTTTTTTTTACTATTTTCCTCATTTTATCATAGTCTCCCTTTCGAAAGTTAAAAGGTAATACTGTGGATTTCCTTACTATCCCTCCTTCACTAATTAAATCAGACATAATCATGTTATGATCACTATTGCCAAGTGGCCCCAACACCCTTATCTCTTGCACCAGATCTGGTGTTCCTCTAAGGACTAGGTCCAATATGGCTTCCCCTCTGGTCAGTTCATGAACCAGCTGCTCCAAGAAGTAGTCATTTATTTCATCTAGGTACTTTATCTCCCTAGCATGTCCTGCTGTGACACTGACCCAATCGATACCGGGGTAATTGAAATCACCCATTATTATTACTGTTCTATAACTTTTGTTAGCTTCCTTGATTTCTTTGAGCATTTCATCATCCATTTGTTCATTCTGGCCAGGCGGTCGATAGTACACCCCCACTGCCATTGCCTTCCCCATTTTACATGGAATTTCAATCCATAGAGATTCTACAGCAAATTTTATTTCCTGCAAAATTTTAATCCTTTCTGACTCAATGCCCTCTCTAACATAGAGCACAACCCCTCCACCAATTTGATCAGTTCTATCATTATGATATAGTTTGTACCCAGATATCAGTGTCCCACTGGTTGTCCTCCTTCCATCATGTCTCTGAGATTCCAATCATATCTAACTTCTCATTTAGTGCTATATATTCTAACTCTCCCATCTTATTTTTTAAACTTCTAGCATTTGCATACAAGCATTTTAGAGACTGTATTTTATTCATATTAATTAGGCTATTGGTAGGCATGGGTAATTTGGGATCTTTAAACTCTGTCTGCTCCATACTCGAGGGCATTTGGGCTACTGTACTCTTTTTTGGAACCTCTCTGGTTTTGGTAGTATCCTTCAAGGATACATTCTTCCGAATCATGCGCTCTTGTGCGACTGTCAGCTTTCCCCTATTATGTAGTTTAAAAGCTGCTCTATCTCCTTTTTAAAGGCTAATGCCATCAACCTGGTTCCATCTGATTAAGGTGAAGCTCATCCCTTCGGAAGAGCCCCTCCTTTCACCAAAATGTTCCCCAGTTCCTAACAAATCCAAAACACTCATCCTTGCACCATTGTCTCATCCACGCATTGAGACTCCAGAGCTCTGCCTGCCTTTTGGGTCCTGCGCATGGAACGGGAAACATTTCTGAGAATGCTACCCTGGAAGTTCTGGATTTCAACTTCCTACCTAAAAGCCTAAATTAGCCTCCAGAACCTCCCTACAACATTTTCCTATGCCATTGGTACCGACATATACCAAGACAGCAGACTCTTCCCCAGCAGTATCTAAGAGCTTATCTAGGTGGCTCGTGAGGTCCGCTACCTTCGCACCAGGCAGGTATGTTGCCAGGTGATCCTCCCATCCACCAGCCACCCAGCTATCTACATGCCTAATGATCAAATCACCAACTATAACGGCTGTCCTAACCCTTACCTCATGGGCACATGGCCCTGGAGAAACTTCTTCGGTGTGAGAGGGTTTTACATCACCTGGAGGACAAGTCCTAGTTACAGGATCACTTCCTGCCACACCAGGGTGATGCTGTCCTGTCACATGACCTCTCTCCTCCATGCAACAGGGATGCTGCCAGACTTCAGGACTTTATCCCTGTAGGTCTCGTCTATGTACCTCTCTGTCTTTCTTATGTGTTCCAAGTCTGCTACTCTAGCCTCTAGAGAACACACTCATTCTGTGAGAGCAAAGAGTTCCTTGCAACTAGTGCACACATAAGACCTCTCACCTACTTGGAGAAAATCATACATGTGACACTCAATGCAAAAGACTGGAAAGTCCCCATCTTGCTGCTGGACTGCTGTCTGCATCTTAGTTTTAAGCTTGTGTTTAGATCTTTAAGTTCTTTACTTACTAAGGGTTGTTATGGATACTTATACTAATAAAATTGTACCTAATACGTTTAATATACCTTGTTCACCTGAAGCTTAATTAATCTCAGGTCCTTAGTGTATGACTGATTTGGATAATGAGCTGCACCTGAGAGCACCACCTATAAAGCTATGATTATTCCAGGGTGGGTGGGTGTTGGGGAGGGAGGGAGGGAAATATCACTTATTAAAAGAGGGCTACTACACAGTACCCTATCCTGTGCTTCTGAGGTAAGCTGTGACCAACTTCCTGGATGATTAACAGTCCTTGCTTGGATAGAAGGAGTCTTTAAAAAAGGCCTTTTGACCTGCCACGTGGTGTTAACACCTATTGAAAAAGTTTCACAAGTCTCTTGCCCCCTACTTAGAAGGCCTCTTTGTAAAGGTCTCTAGAAGAATGTATTTGTTGCTCAAAGAATACTGACCCTGTTTTGCCTTTTATGCTAAGTTTTATTGTGATTTAATTTAAATTAAAGCTCTTTGCTGCTGCTAGGCTCTGACCTATTATGAAATGTAAACTAGAAACTCTCTGTTGGGTTCTAAATTTAACCAGAAAGCTCTCTTCTGTGTTTTAAATTTAAACTAAAAGTACTTTGCTGATACTAGGTCCTGAGTGAGTATTAAATTTAAACTACAAGCTCTCTTCTGGGTATGAAATCTCACCAGAAAGCTCTCTTCGGTGTTTTAAATTTAAACTTAAACTGCTGTTACTAGGCCCTGACTGATTTAACAAATACACTGGGTTCACAGATTAATCAGCTTTAATCCAAAGAAGTCCCTTCAGAAAAATTCCCAGAAGTATATACTCACAATTGCAGATCTCTCTCCAGAAGTAGAAGTCCCCTTTTCTAGTCCTTCAAGGTAATGCATTTTCAGGCTGAAACTGTCCATGTCCAGATTTACATCAGCACCCTGCCACAAATAGGTTTTTGAAAAGGGCATGTTTCGGCCAGCCCTTTACAGAAGAAATTAAATGGGATATCTCTTTTCATCCTCCACTGTTTGTCCCCACCTTCATGCTATTAATTAAGAGTGGTTTCACATGCATGTTGTGAAATGCAAGTTGTGGGAAAAATCGGTGAAGGAACTCTGACGTATGTTTGTGAAATGACATGTCCATCCCCATGCATTCTTGCTCTTCCTTATGTTTTAAAATGCATGTCGATGGTGAGGGGAGTAGTTATGTGCACACCATCTCATCAAAAATCAGCACTGATTTGTAGATGTTTTCACTGAACGTTGCTACAACCACATAAATGACCTTTCTAAAGTTACCTTTATGGGCTTTAGTCACCGGTCATGACTTGCTTTGGCCTCAAACTTAGTCAAACAGGTAAAAACTGAGCATTCTATCCTTTTTAAACATGCTTGCTTTCACTCAAGAATATAAGTCTCTGAAGCATTTTTCAAGATGGACTGCAATTCAGTTGGTAGCAGGAATGTACAATAGATATACATGTTAATTGTGGAATCCCCAAATCTGTGGATTCCAGTATTAAATAGGTAAATACTTATTTAATAAACATGAGGTGAACCAGACTTTTTCAAAGAATAAACTACCTACAGCTATACGGAGAAAGAATGTAAAATAAATGTTCACCTGCAGGATATGTTTGCTGAAGAATATATTGTTAGCATAATAAAAGGAATTCAGAGTAGAAAACTGAATGCAGTATGTACAGGAGAAGATTTGTTGAACCTTTTCTGTTTTTCAAGAAAATTCCATCATTATAGAACTCATAGACGTGCTAAGGCTATTTAGTCTGTATGCTAAATAGTGTGCGATGCACCAAGGAGTCAGCAAATTAGGATTTAGTAGGCACAGTGGAAATCATGTGGCATTCGCTGCTCTATGAGCTATGTTGCATATGCTCATAAAGGTTTGCTTGGAGACTCAGGGCCAGCATGCTCACATTTGATATTATGGTGGGGAAGTGTTGTCCTTAGGGCCCCCTTCCTGAACTTCCCCCCTCAGTTCCTCTACTACAAAGATCAGAGCCCATTCTATCTCAGTTATCCTCCCACCCATGTAGATAGCCCTTATGTTCTGCTACTTTGAGGAGCGAAAACCTCCAGTGGTCCTACAAGATTACCACTATGTGACCTGTAAGTATTCTGATAATGTTCCAGAACAGGTGATGCACTTCTCACCAGTGACATAATCCTTGGAAGAGGCTCCTCTAGGAGGGAAAATTCAGCCAATATATATCCCACTCTCAAAGGCAGAACTGTCTTTGGCCCATCACTTGCACCAATAAGGATGGAGTGAGAAGTTTGTCCCAAGAGGGGCAGGTGGTGGTGGTTATTCTGGCCTTCAGCCACAAGGTCAACAGCTGCAGTAGGGAAGAGCCAAGGGGAAGAAAGGAGTCTCAGGCTCAAGTCTACATTCAAATTCCCTTGTATCCTACCAGCTGCTTCTGTCTTCCTTTTTCAGTGCACCAATTCACATCTTGCTGCTGGATCCTCTGTGGTAGGTGCATACTAGACCATAGTGCCCTCCATCATTGCTACTTCTGTTGGTTATAGGTTGATATTAGATATGAAGAACCCAACTTTTTATAAGACCCTTGTAGCATTCTGAGCAGTATATGTGGAATAAGTACTACTAGGAGTTCATTGGCAATGTCAATAGAAAAGAGGGCATTCACCAATTTCTCTGACACCATCTTGAGACCCATTGAAGAGATGTGCCTACCTCCGTCACCAACATGCTGTCTTTGGCAACTGAGACTAGTAAGTATCATAGAATTCCCTGTTATTTTTTTATTTTAAGAAATAAAGGAGACATTTCTTTTTTAAAACATTTATGCTTTCAGTTGTTTCAGGGACTCAGTGGTAGGGTTATGTTGTGCTATGTAGAAGGCCTGGTTCAGTTCACATCCCCCATTAGCTGGGTCTGGAAACACAGTCACAGGTTGTGTGGGAGGGCATCCTACTCATCATTAAGGGTGACACCTGGGGTTGGATTTAGATCTCATGATTCTGAGTTCTGGAAAGAGCCCTACAGCATGGCTCCTAGCCTTAGGACAGTTGATGCAATGAGCAGACTAAGGGGTATGTTTACTAAAAGCCGCACAATTGCGTGCCGCACAATAGCGCACGGAAACGCGGCACTCAAACGCTCAGAAACGCTCTTAAACGCCCCGCAAAAGTGCGCGTGGGCCCCGCACAATTGCGCGGCGC
The DNA here is from genome assembly GCA_033557465.1 of Ichthyophis bannanicus. Taxonomy (NCBI): domain Eukaryota; kingdom Metazoa; phylum Chordata; class Amphibia; order Gymnophiona; family Ichthyophiidae; genus Ichthyophis; species Ichthyophis bannanicus. The sequence goes on along the minus strand of CM066050.1, from coordinate 87,585,131 downwards.
CACCAACGCACCCCGCACAAGTACCCGGCCCGCAAATGTCCGATAGAGGCGTGGAAAGGCATTCTGAGGGCGGAGGAAGGCTCCCGAGGGGCGGAGGAGACGGGGGTCAATGGGCGGGGAAGGGGAGGGGAGAGGCTCCCCGCACATGATCGGGGCCGAATTCACAGGTTAAAAATAGCGCGAGTGAAACACTCACGGTAGAGGGCATTTTAAAGGGAAGAGAAACCATTTCGCGTCAGCAATGTACAGGGGAAACCGGGGAAACCTGCAAAACGTGAGCAGTGTGATACATGTGCACAGAAACAAAAGTGCAAATAAAGATAGAAAAAGACCCAAACAAAAATATTAAAAATAGGAAGGAAGCTGGGGAACCCCGATAATAAATGGGCAAACATAAGAAACCCACCCAGGAAAGCTAAAAAAAAATGAAATGAAGGTTGGAAGGGGCTACGGAGGGGAGACCCTTCCGAAAACCATTTCCTTTTTTCTGAGCCTTCCTGGAGTGTTTGCTATGGTTGCCCATTAATATCACTGTTGCCCAGCTTGGTTATATTTATCCCCAGTTGTTCGTGGTCGGTTGAGGGGTGTGTATTTGCACTTATGTCACCAGACATGGTGACGGAGCCCACAGTACAAATGTGCAGAGCAGGGTTTCTGACTCTGTTGGTCAGGTTTCCCACCCCCACGGACTGCACTATCACAGTGGCCACAATGTGGAGCAGCGGACAGAGGCAGAACCTCAAGGACCAGAGGGTCACAGGTACAAAACCAAGCTGGGGATCCTGCCAACCCAGTCCCCATATTTTACCAACCACTAAACAGAGATAGTACAGACACTCCTTTATTGCAGAGAACATAAGCATGGTTCACACACCCATTTTGTACCCAACACCGCACACACACCATAACAATGGGCATTACCGACAGCCGAGTCCCCCAAATGCAGTCCTGGAGTGCCACAACGCAATCAGGTCATATGCTTTTCCAAGATACGGACATGCAGCATGTTGGCGGTAGGGTACAGGTGGTGGAGGGGGCAGTGGCTGCTAGCCACAGAAGACAGTGGCCGAGCCATGTGCAGGCTGGCACGTCCACTGCAACATAGGCCCTGTCGGATGTACAGTCATGGACTTCCCAGGGAATTCAGCAAATCTGTGGCAACACAGTGGTGCAGTGCACACAGACAGTGTGTGTGCAGGAACAAAAAGGTCACAGGTTCAAAGCCCAGCTGGGGCTACTACCAATCCTGTCCACATATTTTCCCCACAACTAAACCATGTTAGTAAGGGCAATCCTTTAGTGCTGGGGAAATACGCATTGGTCATACGCCTATCTATTACACCACCAAGCACAGACACCATGACCAGGGGCATTACCTAGAGCAGAGTCTCACCAATGCAGTCCTGGAGGACCACACACCATTCAGGTTCCATGCTGCCACACATACAAATAACTGTGCTGTATATCTATGCACCACCCCCATGGCATGTAGATGTAAGCTCATGCATATTCATGAGGGACAGCAGGAAACCCCAAACAGTGTATTGCAAACCTGGACTGGATTTGGGAACCTCTGCCGTACAGCAGCAGCCAACAGGGGCAGACACACCCACACCCACAAGGCCAATTGGCCAATGCCTCCTGGAAGAGGCAGGACATTGGGCCCTGCGTGCAGCACCCAATACCAGCACTTGCATACCTTAGCAATGTCACCCTACACCTGGGTATATGGTACACAGCTCTCAAACGTTTGCTATGAGTACTGGCAGATAGATATCCCTACGTTACGCACAGTCTGCTCTTTGAGCTCCATCATAACAATCTATCTGATGTCTGCGGTGTGTGCGTCAGGTCTGGCCCCTGACAGTGTTTACCACCCTGGGGAGTGACCCCCAACCGTACTGCATACCATACCCATGCCTGTACTGTGCCCGGGACTGGTGTGGTGGGCAAGGATTCTGAACCCCTCTATAGTAGCACAATGCTGGCATACGTGTGGGAGTGTGTGTCTGTCTATACAGTGTGTGTTGGCTGCAAAACACTGTCCACAGCCCACACTGCCAGCACTGTTGCCAGTTTTGGCCTGATGATGTGCATAATGAGCAGCAAGGTACCATGGGTATAGCTCAGACAGGGTGGGTGGCCAGGATGCATCTGCACAGGGCATAGGGCACTGGCAGGGACATTGTAGTGGCCGTCCACCACCTCCACAGACAGGGTGACCTCTGTATGTGCTGCTGGGCTGTCACTCCACCCTGACTGTGCAGTGACGGCAGCATGGCTAGGCACCCCCATAGTGCTTCATTGCATTTCTCTCATGTGATATGTATGGGTCACTTGTTGGGGCCTAGTCACTGATGTATCTGCTTGTGTGTGTTGCCATCCCAGTTGTGGGTGCATGCATTTCCAGTGGGACTAACCAGCAGACTGTTCACAGCTGGTATGTGCCCTGCTGGAGTGCTGTGCAGTGGCTGATGGCTTGATGCAGGGGACTATCAGATGGTGGTGGGGTGCATCTTAGCATATCCAGGCCTACTGTCTGTCTGATATTGTGGTCTGGGTGTGTGTGGGGCTGCTTGGACTGCCCTGTGGGGTGTCTGTTCCCCAACAGGACTGGGGTTGATGGTCCACTCTACTGCCAACATTGCGGGGGGGAGGGAAAAGAGAGAAAGGATCTGTTGATGGGAGACCCTGTTTGCCACCCTCGGGGGGGGGGTTTCCCCTGACTGAGACAGACAGAGATATCCAAGGTGTTCCTGCAGAAACTACCTATCTGACAGATTACGACTGTTTTGGAGCTCTGCCATGGCCTCTCTCAGCCATGGAGGGTGCTGTGGACCTGGTCCAGGGCGCCTCATCGCACACTCAGGGTGAGCACAGTTTCCCGCACAATGTGACTGTGTGTAGCTACTCTGTGCCAGTTAAACACCCGGTCAGTACCTCCTACCTGGCCAAGGTGCTGTGTGGGTGCACACGGACACGTCCCCCTACCAGGCCGGGGAGCTGTTGGGGTGCATTCCCCATCTTGTGTTCATCTGTGGACAGCTGATTTGCATGTGCAGTGCATCATGGGTATGGGTGGCCTAACCCTATCCTGGTTACCACAGCAGACTGTCTGTGTGGTGACATGCAGGCTCTCTGCAGCCAGCCAGGGGCTTGCTGGCAGCTATATAGCTGTAGTCCAATGGTTACTTCACTCCCTGTGGAGCCAGAGGTAATGGGTTCAAGCCCACAGTGGGGTTATTTGATAGGGATGTCCAAAGCTTTTTTTAGATTTAATGTACATATGTTGCTGCCATCAAACACACCCTCAGTGTACTGTACCCATAAGGTGCCTCTGAGTGTGCTTTAGAGGGCGCCCTATAGGGCACCTTATGGTTGCTGTCCATATAAGGTGCACTATACATTATCCTGTGATGCAACATATATGGTGCCCTATAGGGGACATTCTAGGGTGCCTTGGCGGACAGTGAACTTTAACATGTGCCTTATGGGCCGCCTTATGTTAACACGCTTTGTGAGTGCGTTTGCTAGTAGTGATAACTGAAATAAAACTAAATTGCCCCCTACAGCACTCATCCCCATAATATGCACTGCCTCAGTGAGCCTTCTTCATTGGGCACTGTGGGGGATTGAACCCCTGATCCCTGCACCATTGGTCAGTGTCTTAATCATTGTGCTGTGGCTCTGGTTCTGTGCTTGGGCATCAGCGCACTGCCTTATGCCGCCCAAACCTAACAGTGCACCGCCTTATGCTGCCCAAGATTAACAGTGCACCTCCTTATGCCGCCCAAAATTAATATGCCTCCTAAAGCACCTTTACCCATTAAAATTAATGCCTCAGCCAGCCCTTTTTGTTGCACACAATGGGGAATTGAACCTATGGCAGCTGCACCAGCTGTCAGTGTCTTAACCATTGTACTATGACTCTGTTCCTTTGTGTGTGCATATCAGGGCGCCACTTAGCCTTCCCACACACTATTTTGCACGGCGCACATTAGCGCGCCACGCAAATGTGCGATCGCTTACTCCCGTTTTTTTTTCTTTTTTCTGCCTGACCCGCCCACTCCTTATATGGCACAGGCACACTACCGCGGCCCCGCACGTTAGGAATGTTTAGTAAACATGCCCCTAAGAATAATGGGAGGAAGGATTTATTAAAAATTAGAGAAAAATATCCAGATATTACAAATGACATATAATAGCACCAGATTCCTGTCACTGTTTTCTTTTGAGCTAGCAGAAAAAGGGGGAATTATAGAACAAAAAAAAGCTCTTTATAATTAGTTTCTTCCATATACAGGAATTATAATAAGAGCATATTTATATTTTTATGTGAGGGAAACATAGAAATGAAAGCTATAGGGAAAGGGGGCAGGATGTAAGTATAGTGTTCTGACAAAGAGATCGTTTCTAGGACTGCACATTTGTTAGGATGCATTTAGTTCATTAGTGCGCCTTCAAAAATTTAGAGGCATGTTTAGCAATCCATGGTGAGTTTTTACACTCGCTATGCATTAGATTCAGAAATAGAATTCATAGTAAGGGCAAAATCGCTGTAGTAAATGTCAGAGGCATGGCCAGCATCTTCCTGCATTTACTGCATGACATGGGCCCGTGTTACATGTATTGGCAAATAGTGCAGATACATCTACACTATCAATGCATTAAACTCATGCTATTATCACTGCCCCAACCAATGGCGCCAAGCATCGAACCCAACCCCACCCTGATGATATCCCTGACCCTGATCTCAATCTTTTCAACCCTGATCTGATAAAATGAGGAAAATGGTTAAGTAAAACTAAAAGGAGCAACTGCGAAAGTTAAGAGTCTACATCAGGCCTGAACATTATTTGGAAGCCCAAACCAGATATATCCCACACTTTAAGAAAGGTGGAAGGGGGGGGGGGGAGTGTCTATTCTACGATGGCGGCAGCCGGCTGCTCTGAGTGAGCGCATTCTCTGATGGGCATGATGTTTAAGGGGAGAGGTGGGTCATGGCCCTCTCAACCCCCCTGTACCTCTACGCCGGTTTCTTCTGGTCCTTTGGATGCTTTCCTGGTTCGTGCCACTTGGGATCCGGTGGTGGCTGGGGAGGAACTCTGAGCTGCAGTTTTGACGGAGTCGGGTGACTCAATGGCTGCTTCGGCAACATCCCTCTCCCCAGCGAGTCCAGCGCCGAAAGTGCTTTGTCGACAGCCCCTGCCTGAGGGGTTCCTGCTGCTTGACTCTTCCTCATTGCAGGGGGATGTCATTGGCTTGAGAGGGTCTGGAGTGGAGGGTCTGCTCGAGCTGAAGAGTGCAGTCTCTGGATGGCACTGCTCATTACCATCGGGGGTGCTGATTGGTGAGGATCATACAGGGAAAGAAATTCCTGTGTGGGGAGGAGGAGACTCGCCTGCGAGAATGGAAGCTGTTTTGCCATCTGCTGAACCAGTAATAGCTTTCTCCTTACAGAGACCGGTTAACTTTACTTTGGAGGCTATTTGGCATGCTATTGTCTCCTTGGAAGAAGTTGTATTGCCTCAGATCTCGTCACTGGCCTTGAAGGTGAATAATGGTCCGACTTCCACCCTATAACTAAAGACACCCTCAAGTATACAATCTCAAACTTGAACACTACGACTTCTCAACTCGATCCATGCCCGGTAAACTGGATTAAGCATACTCTCCCTACACTATCCCCCTTTATCCTTCCTATAGTCAATCTTTCGCTGCGCCAAGGGTACTTACCACCTTCCCTTAAACATGCTCAAATCCGACCGATAATCAAAAATAACACCCTCGACTAAACATCACCTAATTCCTACAGACCTATCTCCAGCATTCCATTTATGGCTAAACTAATTGAAAAGGTAGTTCAAACTCAAACACAGGACCACATAGAAAACTCAGCCCCCCTTGATGACCAACAATATGGCTTTCGTCCCTATCATGGTGTTGACACTCTATTAACAGTACTTCTTGATACCTTAATAAGAGGTATCGATAACCCTAAACAAGCTTTCATTCTCCTCTTTCTAGACATCTCTGCAGCGTTTCACAGTGTACACCATGCTGTAATGCTTAATAGATTAAAACAAATAGGAATCCACTCAACTGTACATAAATGGTTCACCTCATATCTAACTGATCGAACCCAAACCGTCCGAATTAACACACAAACTTCTAAAACATGCCCTCCTATTTAATATCTATATTCAACCAGTCTGCAACATTTTCAAAAAATTTAAAGTCCTCTATCACATATACGCAGATGATATGATGATGTACATACCATTCACAATCCCAACACTCCCATTACAACTGTTATCAAAATGCTTCTCTGAATTAACAACCTGGCTAAAGGACCACAATCTCCATATCAATCATTCTAAAACGGATATATTAATAGTAACTAAAAATCAATCCTACATACCTCCAACACACATCATTCTCCAAAATCACAACATTTCTATAAAAAACGAAGTAAAATACCTGGGTGTCACCCTTGACACACACCTTAGTATGGACACACATATTAGAAACATTACTAAAAAAGTCTACTTTAAACTTAAAATTTTAAAACAATTACGTCCACTTGTACTTCTACATGATTTTCTGAACATTATTCAGGCTATCATTACACCACACTTTGATTTCGCCAATCTCACTCTACTAGGCACAACAAAACAAAACATTAAGAGACTCCAATTCGCCCAAAATGCAACAGCAAGAATTGTAATGAAAGTTCCACCATTTGAACACATTACACCTATACTCGCAAACCTACACTGGCTCCCAATACAATCCAGAATAAATCACAAATTGATTATCACCATTTTTAAGGCATTAAATAAAATGGCCCCAGTCTCTTTAACAAAACTTATCACTAAAGACACATCCCAAACTGCACTACGGAGAGGCCACACGAATAAAATAAGGATCCCAAAAGATTTCACAATTACCAAAAAAACAACTAACAAAAAAGCGTTTTTGCATGCAGCTCCCACCCTATGGAACTCCCTCCCTGAAGAAATAAGAGCACTACATGATGCAAAGGAGCTCCGCAAGAAACTAAAAACATATTTGTTCATCTCCCATTTCGGCAGACTAGAAAATACCTTACCACTAACAGGAAATGGCTAATAGATATCTTAGCGAATACCAATTCCAAGATATCTCAGCGATTACCAATTCCAATTTTTCTTCAATTTAACTACAATTAAAGTTGATTTAATAACTATCTGTAAATTCTGTAAATAGAAATATGTAAATAGTTCGAAATATGTAATAGTTTGATTGTTATTCACTATACATAGTTCAATCATGTTTAATGTATTTAGCAAATTGTACCTAGTTAACTAATGTTTCATGTAAAACAGACCTGTTTTTCTGTTCATTTCTCGTTCACTGTAAACCGCACCTGATCTGTGGAAGGTAGCGGTATATAAGCAACTGTTAAATAAATAAATAAATAAATTCTGTGGCTGTAGTTGCGGAGTTAGAACGGAAGGTGTTGGGGACACAGTCTGAAGTGGAAGAGATCTGGAAAAAAGTTGCTGCTCTTGAGGATCACTCTGAAGTTTACCAAAAGAACTTTTCATCTGTGCAAGCTAAGTTGGAACATTTGGATAATTTGTCCAGAGCTAATAATTTGAGATTAATTAACTTTCCAAGGCTTACTACAGTGTCTGCTAGAGATATGTTTAACCCTCATCCTAACAAGTGGATAGTAAGTTGAAACCTTCTTCCCAGTGTGCAGCGGCAGCCAAGAAAGCAAATAGAATTCTAGAAATCATAAAAAAGGACTAGAAAATAAAACCAAATTTATTATAATGTCTCTGTATTGCTTCATGGTGCAATCACACCTTAAAGATTGTGTGCAGTTCTAGTCGCCATATCTTAAAAAGGATATAGCAGAATTTTAAAAGGTACAGAAAAGAGCGACAAAAATAATAAAGGGGATGGAAGAATACCCCTATGAGGAAAGTCTTCAAAGTTTAGGGCTCTTCAACTTGGAAAAGAGACGGCTGAGGGGAGATATGATAGAGGTCTATAAAATAATGAATGGAGTGGAATGGATAAACATAGATTGGTTGTTTACTCCTTCAAAAATTAGAAAGACTAGGGTACACACAATGAAGCTACAATGTGGCACATTTAAGACTAATCGGAGAAAATATTTTTTACTCAGGCATAATCAAACTCTGAAATTCATTACCAGAGGATGTAGTAAAAACTGTTAGGGTAGCTGAGTTCAAAACAGGTTTGGACCATTATTAAAGAGGATTGGGGAAATCCACTGCTTACCCCTGGGGCAAGCAGCATGGAATGTGTATACCTTGGGAACCCAACAGGTAATGGAGACCTGGAATGGCCACTGTTCGAAACAGGATTCTGTGCTTGATATACCCTTGGTCTGACCCATTATGGCATATCTTATGTTCTTATGTTCAGTAGTCTTCACAGTATTAACACTAGTGATCAGACTGCCAAAAAAGGAGTGATGGGCCCGTATTGGTAAATTAACCCATAGGGTTACTACTGCTAGGGGTCAGAATTGCCCTTTTTGAGGCCTGGGCAGCAATGGGATGGTAGTTGAGGGGGCTGCTGCCACCCCATCCTCTAGACTACCAAGGATATCTTTTAGTAAGTGGTGAGAGGTCAGGGGGTAAAGAAAAGAAAGGTCAGGTATTGAGCTGGAGGGAGGGAGTCTGTGTTGTAAGTATGGATGTTGCCAGGGAGATAAGAGCCAGGGGAGTTGTAATCAGGGTTAAGGGGTTGAGACCATGGTTGGAGGGGTTGAAATTGTGGTCAGGGGTTTGAGATCAGTGTTGAGAGGTTGAGACTGGAGTTGGGGAATTCATTGACATAGGATCTGGAGTTGGATACTTGGCACCATTGGTTTTTATTAACTTTGACTGGGGCAGCAGCCACACTTTATCTTTATTATTTCGCTTGCTTGACCACCCATGCTGGAGCATCAGCGGTATACAATCACTAATCAGGCTGCAGGCAGAAGAGGAAAGGAGCACCAAATGTATGACAGGAAAGGCAAGAGAGCATACATCTAAATCACAGAACAGTCAGAATCAGAAAACAGCGATGCTTAGGCGGAAGGGGTAGATGGTAGATTGAAGGCTTGACAGAAAAGATGGATTTTCAGCAAGGATTTGGACCTTGGATAGGAGCATTCAGCATGGAGCATGGCAGGGAGGGAATTCCACAGGGCTGGATCGAGAAAGAAAAAAGCAGAGTGACGGGTATGTTCAAGGTGGGCTCGGGCAGGGGAAGGAAGGATCAGATGGTTGTTGTGAATGGAGCGAAGGGCACGGGGGGGAGGTGAATATGGATGAGGTCAGCAAGGTATTGGGGTTGACTGGTATGGATAGTTTTGTGAACGGTGGTGAGAATCTTGAATTAGTAGTGATAGTTCAACGGGAGCCAATGGAGCTGAACAAGAAGGGGAGTGACATGATTCCTGTGAGTGGCGTGAGAGAGAAGGTGGGCGCAGTGTTTTGGATGCGTTGCAGATGATGAAGCTGGTATTGGAGGATGCCCGCCAGGACCACGTTGCTGTAGTCAAGGTGAGATAAGAGAAGGGAGACTGTGAGCGTAAGCAGCAAAGTGGGAGGCAGGAAGTAACGAACCGCACGAACCTGATAGAAAGTACAAAAAGAACGTCGGACCAGAGAAGAAACATGTTGGTGAAAGGAGAGGGCAGGGTCAAGGGTGACACTCAGGTACCATAGGGATGAGGTAATCGGGATCGGGGTGCCAAAGAGGGGGTGGATAGGTCAGGGATGGGGGAAGAGAAGGTAGGCCACATGGCCGAAGACTTAGAGGCATTTAGATGAAGGAAGTTTGCAGAGAGCCATGCAGAGATTCTGGAAAGACAGGTGTTGAGGGGAGAGAGGTCGGGGAAAAATGGGCAGGTATGGAAAATGAGGAGTATATCATTGGCATAGTAATATGCCATGATTCCTGACTGTTGGTCGATCAAGGTGAGAGGGGCAAGAAAGAGGTTGAAAAGGAGTGGGGATAGCACAGAGCCCTGTGAGACTCCGCATAGAAGAGGGGTAGAGGGAGAGGAGGAAGAACCCATGCGAACCGAGAAAGAGCGGGAGGACAGGAAAGAGTGCAACCAGGCGAGGACCATCCCACACACCCCGTATTCGGCAAAGCAAGAAAGGAGCGTGGAATGGTCCACAAGATCAAAAGCAGAGGACAAATCCAGGGAGACTAGGAGAGAAAGATCACCACACTCATGTGCTATGTGTATCTCATTAAGGAGAGAGAGGAGACTAATTTTGGTGTTATGGCCGGGACGGAAGCTGGATTGACAGGGGTGAAGCGCTGATGTGGAATCCAGGAAGGAGAATAGCTGGGAGAAAACTAATGTTTCAAGAAGCTTGGATAGAGGAAGGTTGGAGATTGGCCTTCAGTGTGCAAGCACAGAGGGGTCAAGAGAGTGCTTCTTGAGCACTGGGCGAACAACAGCGTGTTTCCAGATGGTTTCCAGAAGAGAGACTGGTATTGATCAGGCTGAGGGCAAAAGGAAGAAGGGTTATGAGCCAGTGGGAAGGAATGGAGGTCAAGGGGGCAGGTTGTCTTGTGAGATTTGTTAAGAGCTGCGAAGAGCTCGGTCTCTTCACTACCTGTCTGCTGGTAGCACAGCTGCACTTAATACCATCTGTTGTGTACTATGTACTGTCAGCTCTGCCCATGCCCTATCTCCACCCAATAACTCCCCTCATTCCTACCCCAACCTGTGCTAAACACTTAGCATGGGACTTTTACCATGTGACTCTTTTTAGCCGTTAGCCTGGAGCCACACTAAACCTGCTCACCGCTCTTAGTTAGCATTCCCCTTAGCACTGTCTAAATCAATAGAATGAATGTAATGCTATGAATTAATATGCATGTCTATTAGCACATAATAAAAAGTTTTGATTTGTCAAACAAATAACCCCTACCTCCCCCCTGAAAATCAGAGAAAAATACCAAATGGACTGAAAATGAATCAAAAATGTTTTCTATGTACTTACAGTATCCCTAATCCAATCCTAGTGAAAATAAATGCTATACCCCATTCTCTGTTCAAGTTTATTTGGGTCCTTACAAGTGTGAGTTTATTTCTTCTTTTGTTCACAATTTAGCTGATCTCCTGAGTAAATAAATTTTGTGGTTTAACAGCACACGAGTCACTATCTTACCTTTCCCCTTCTTCTCCTTTAGGAAATGGAACATTCTTTGAAAGATAGTTCATCACAGATTTTTCTTGTATTGTAAATAAAAAGTTTAAATGTATGGTTAATCATGGAGGATATCACGGTGACAGACAGAGTGCTGACCCAGTGTCCCTCTGTCTACACTCACAGGCATTAGTGCCCCATGTCCGGACAGGTCTTCACACGCTGTTCTTTCTCTTCTGTGATAAATAATTTGTGTCATTTAACTCAACAGAAAATGTAAAAGGGTACTGGAAGAGACAGTAGCTGTCATCTCGTCAGAGGAAGCACAAATCTCAGCAGAGGTATTATGTCTTTTGAATTTATTTCTATTAAGTCGAAATAGGCAAAAAATTGGGACTTCTCCCCCTACTTACTTTTATAAAGCAAGGAAGTTGGTAGGTACTGAAGCAACAGGGCACCTACAATTTACATCTCTAGACAAATGTAATGTGGTCCCTTCAAAATATATTCAGGTGCCCCATTAGATACTGAGGGCCTGAAATTAAAAGGAATTAGCATGGCTAGCAGACTCTATCTGGGATATTCACCTGGGTGCCGTCGCTGCACGTCCCAATGCTAACCAGTTAACATCGAGGCATTCCGGGGTAGTCTGGAAGTGGTACCCGACCATAACCGGGCAGCAGTGATATTGAGCCGCTTCCCAGTTATGGCATAGTGGTGAAAACATGGCACAACAACGGCTGGCCTAAGCTTTGCCGTGGAAGCTAACCAGGCAGTGGCTGAATATCGCCGCTGTCCAGTTAGCTTCCTACCAATATGGGCAACCCGGATATTCAATGCCGGGGCCAGATATGACCCTGGCACTAAAAATCCGAGTTTAAGTTTCAGCGGAGTGAATTCTGAAAATTGGATATTCCTGATATGGACTTCTATAGGGATATCTATATAGACATCTCCAGAACAGCACCCAAGAGGACAGCAACCTTGGGCCGGAAGGACTGGGGTTTCTAGTCCCACAGATGCTCCTTGTGGTCTTGGGCAAGCCACTTAACCCTCCATTGCCCATGTTCCCTGTAAGTATTAGTGTATGTGTCTCATATCCCCATGTGTTAAATGTATCCCCCAATTGTGTTGTGACCGCTTTGATTGAAGGATAAGGCGGTATACAAAACTGTCTAAATAAATAAATAAATAAATAAAGAATGGGGATGTCTAATAACCTAATGGTTAGAGTAGTGGGCTAGGAACAGGGAAAGCAAGGTTCACATCTCACAGCTGCTCGTTCTGCTCTTGGGCAAGTCACTTAACTCTCTGTCCTTTCTACAACCTCTGCATGATTTACAGCCAAAACAGAGCACTTTTCCAATGCCTATTCATGCCTGCAGTAGGTTTAAACTTGGACAAGGTCACAGACATCCCTGAAGGACTACCAAAAGGGACTGCTACAGCTGGAAATAAATCTGCACTTATAAGTATTTATCTTCTGGAATATACTCTAAATCTTGGGGGAAAAGAGAATTCTTTGGGTTAAAACAGATAAATCTGTGTATTGGTAGAATTAAGTGTTATTGCTGTGTCAGTCAGGTCTTAGTACCACTAGAGAGCTTTTTATTTAAATCAGATAAGAGTATATCTTAGCATAGAAAGTAAAATAGAATAAATAGTCTCTGAAATAAATTTGTTTCCAGAGAGCTTTTTTATTTAAATCAAATCAGAGTATAGTTTAACATGCAAGTAGAATAAATAGTCTCTGAGTAGAAAGAAATAAACTTGCTTCTAGTGACCTTTACAAAGAGGCCTTCCAGTTAGGAGGCAAAAGATCTGTGATGTTGTTTTAAATAGGTGTTAAAACCAAGTGATAGATCAAAGGGGCAGTTTGAAAGGCCCTCTCTATTAAATCAAGGATTGTGTGAATCACACAGGAAATTGGTAAGACTTTAACTTAGAAGCATAGGTCAGGGCACTTTGTAGCAAGCCAGCTTTTATTATATTTTCTTTCCCTCCCACCGACCCTGACTCCCACCCACTCCAAGAAGAATCTTAGCTTTATAGGCTCTTAAACCTATTAAAGGGAAGAAGATGCCCATATTCACTTGCTGGTGTGGATTGTTATCTTCATCAGAAATATATTAATTAAGGACCCAAGATTAAGTAAATTTGAGGTGAACAAAGTCCATTAAATGCATTGAGGCTGATTCTGAGCCTTGCACATCCGGGCTGTCCAGACATCCAGAAAATGGACGGGGTACATTTATACCCAGTTCTGCAACCGTGCAGAACTGGGCACTTAGATGGCCTGAAGTGCATGTCAATTCTGAGCAGGTAGATTTATAGCAGGCTGCCCATCTCCACCACTCACTGCTCCTGCTGGTGTACCAGTGCTATGGCATCCCATCACCATGACACCAGGATGCCCGGCAGGAGCACACAATGCCTGACAGGTCAGGGCCAGGGCCAGGGAGCAGGGGCTCACCTGCAGTGGCTCCGTGAGATGTGTATATGTGTGTGTGTGTGCGGGGGGTGCATGCCCTGATCGCAGCTCCCCCAGGACTTTTTTCTACCTCCAAGGGGTCATCTTGCCCCTGCCGGACATACAGTGGCCTGCCCTGAATGGTCCCTGTGAATCTGGGTGTCTGGCCTCTCCCCTGCTCTGCTCTCACTCCTCCCAGGTACCGCCCCCTCCCTCCCCCATCCTGTGATCCCCACACAAAGACCCTGTGTGTGCGGGGAGCAGGAGGACCGGAATATGGTCTTGGGTCTGTCCGGGGGTTGGACGTCCAGTCCAGATGTCCAACCCTGCTATTCGGGTGTCAAAATGACCCCCATTAGGTACAGTTGTATTAATATAAGTATCCCCAGCAAACCTAAGTAAGTAAACAACTTAAATACCTAAACAAAACCTTAAAACTAAGATATAGACAGCAGTCCAGAAGCAAGATGGGGGCTTTCCTGTCTTTTGCATTGAGTGTCACATGTATGATTTTCTCCCAGTTGGTGAGGGGTCTTTTATGTGCACTAGGTGCAAGGAGCTCTTTTGCTCTCAGGGAATGAGTCTGATCTCTGGAGGCTAGAGTAGCAGACTTGGAGGACATAAGGAAGACAGAGAGGTATATACTGTAGATGAGACCTACAGGGATGTAATACTGAAGTCCCATGTCCAGTCTGGCAGCCTCCCCGTTGCCATGGAGGAGAGAGGTCATGTGAGAGGAGAGCATTATACCTGTGTGGCAGGAAGTGATCCTGTAGCTAGGACCTGTCTTCCAGGTGATGTAAAATCCTCTTGCACTGAGGTTTCTCGAGGGCAATATGCCCATGAGTGAAGGGTTAGGACAGCCATTATAGTTGGTGATTCAATCATTAGGCATGTATATATCTCCGATCCTCAGTCCCACTCGAATAACAAGCACCTCAACAATAATAGTAGTCAACTAGGCAAGCCCACGCAACAGGCGTCCCCTACAATGTAAACACCAAACATTATCCTTTCTCAGTACACCTCATATGTATATAGTGTACCCTTTTTCCAAGTTGCATTTCCTGTTTAATGTAATGACCAGACATATTTAAGTTGTCGGCTGTTTCTGTTCCATGTGAACCGCGCTGATTGCAAATAGTGCGGTATATAAGAAATATAAATAAATAAATAAAATAAATAAAATAAATATCTGGATGGCTGGTGGATGTGAGGATAACCAGCTAACATGACTGCCTAGCGCAAAAGTAGCGGACCTCATACGCCACCTAGACAAGGTTTTAGATAGCACTGAGGAGGAGTCTGCTGTCTAGGTACATGTTGGTACCAATGACATAGGAAAGTGTGGTAGGGAGGTTCTGGAGGCTAAATTTAGGCTTTTAGGTAGGAAGTTGAAATCCTGAACTTCCAGGGTAGCATTCTCAGAGTTGCTTCCCGTTCCATGTGCAGGAACCAAAAGGCAGGCAGAGCTCTGGAGTCTAAATGCATGGATGAGAGAATGGTGCAAGGAAGAGGGTTATGGATTTGTTAAGAACTGGGCAACATTCTGAGGAAAGGAGGGACCTTTCCAAAGGGATGGCCTCCACCTTAACCAAGATGGAACCAAGCTGCTGGTATTAATCTTTAAAAAGGAGAAAGAGCAGCTTTTAAACCAGATAGGGGGAAGCCGACAGATATTTCCTTAGGTATATTAGCAGTGAAAACTTTAGCCAGTGTTACATTTGAAATCCACTTTATAAAATAAATATCCTAAAAATTATAAGGATTCTCAGAAAGTTTCTGACAAATTTTACGAGTAGAATTCCTTGAAATAGCAAGGGTCCAATCTGGGAGAAGATCTCAATGCATAACTTGAACGTTACAGGACTTTTGGATTCTTCTTTGGAGATGATGATATCAAGAGCGACACTGTTGGCAGTCTTTGTGCTGGAACTGCACGGTAATGCACTACTGCATTTATTCTTTAGAGATATGAAGAAGCAGTTTATGGGAATCTAATGTGAGAGTCTTTCCTGATTTGTAAATAGTTCTTAGGCCTAGAATTCATGCTCTGAGTCTGAGCTTTGTGTTAAAATTTCCTTCTAAATGTTTTGTAAAGTTTGGAGATGAAGATCGTTTTTCATTCCCAAGTTGCTCCCGTAATTTTTAGATTGTTAGAGAAGTTGAGGAAAATCTGTTATCATCTGTTGCTTTACTGTTGTGTCATCAGTGGCATCTTCTGTTAAGCTGCTGTTAATCTGTGGCTCTGTCTGGTTATTGACTAAAAATTTTTTTTTTATTATTATTTTTGGATCCATCAATACTTTCCCTTTTTCTTGTGGCTTCTTTTCCTCCCTTTATTGTGAGACTATTTTTGCTATTTCTTTTGTTTTGATTGTATTTGCTTCTTCTTGTATTACCTTCATTCAAGTTTGCATTTTCTTGAATGTTTTTAAGAAATTGAGCTTTACATACATTTTTTAAAACGTTGGCCATTTGTCAATCAAGTTCAACCGTCTTTTAAACACATGCATGCATTGACATGTAGACTACCCTTGCCCTCTTTAGGGTTTTAGGGTAGGTTAAGGAGGATGGTTGTCCAGGGTGCTAGATGAAAGAGGTATTACCAGGAGCCTTGAAAACTTGTGAATCGGGAATATTGCATGACCCCATGCAGACCAATCCATCTTCGCTGTCTTGAACATGCAAAACCCTGGAGCACCTCATAATTATCAAGTGAAGAAACATGCCCTCTTTGAGGGGTTGAGACAGTTGGGGACTGCCCTTTCTGTCTATGGGAGCATAGTTGGGTAGCTGGGAGCATTCCCGCTCATGTTGACACCCATCCTAGAATCAGCCTTGGTTATTGTGCATAATTAGGATCCATCAGTGGTTCCTTAAAGTTTTATCAAATACTGTGCCTTAATAAATAAAAATATCACATTCCCTACAGTAACTTGGCAGATGTAGGATTTCTTTATGTGTTTATGCTCTGAGAATTCATAAACATTCTCATTATAACTTAAAAAATAGAAGAAAGTACTGCTAATTGCTCCATGACTGAATTTAAGGTTTAAGGGACAGGTTTACATTTTAAAAAGACAGATGGTGCCATAACTCTGCACACAGAAGCTGGAAAAAAAAGGGTGGTGGGGGGAGGCAACCAGGAAATGGAAATTAGAGTTAAGTCATCTATGTGCTGCTGGGCAGCTGCAGGCACTAGCCTACAGGGGACACCAGCTCCTCACTCTCCATGAAGCATCACAATAGCTGCATTAGGAAAACAGATGTGTTTCGAGAAAGCCACAAATCTCAAAATCCACCACCACCCAAGTGACAGTTTTAGTTGTTAATAAAGAAAACACCTTTAGATGAGGAGGGTTAGGCAAACAGAGGCAAGGGATAGGCTGTTTTCTTGTGAAAGTTTCTCCTCTTCAGTGTGATAATTCAAGCTGAATATGGAATAGGGTGTAATTACTGTAAAGAATCGCTGCTCGGATGAGGCAGCACAGATGTCTGCAGGCTCGGAGGAGTCACAGTTGGCTTTGTTTTTTTTAATATCTCTATGAAAGAGCAAAGCTATTACAAAAAGGTTTTCCTTGCACACAAAAAAATCATGGAGAAAAGAAATGAGAGCATACATTTGTAATTGCATAATGAATAAAGGCCAGTGAAGGGGTGAGCTTGCCCTTGCAAGCAACATCCTATGGCCCATGTTTAAAATGAAGCTCTGCTTATAGACAGAATGAAAGCCTCAGTCTGCTGGCTGTTAGGTGTTTTCTTGCCTGCCCTTTATAGACTCTGAAGATTATGGTCCACCACAAGATCATAGCAATAAAGAGTGGTGAGATCATGAGAGTAGCGAAAAAAACCAGTAACCTAGGCACTAGCATAAACCTTCCTCTCATCACTCAGAAATAGACCGTGTGAGGATAAAATCCTGCTTTCAGCTTTATTCCAAATAACCAGTGACCTGAATTCCATGAATACACTCAATAACTGGCCCTAACACCTCCCAGATCGGCCTTCCAACCTTTAGCGTTCTGTACATCACCCCTCCTGCCCCAATCTATTCCCCATCATCCCACCTCCACAATTGCACGTGACCACTCAGTTAGGTAGTGCTGACCTACCTATAGTGAGGTCCATGAAGAACTGGATGGAAGGCTACCACCCCCTACCCACATAGCCTGCAGTGATGCCAGGACATGCCCCACAGCCTGTGGTGGTGGCATCCACTGGCCAAGGAATTTTCAACCACTTCTCTCACTTCAGTTCTGCCTCCCTTCATCTTTGACTGATGGTGAGAAGAGGCCACCTCCAACCCTACTAGCTATACTGAGCTGAGGTACATAAAGAACCCTGTAGAAATCTGCAGCCTCCTTACTCACATAGCCTGTGGTGACGCCAGGCCATGCTCCTACAGCTCATAAGAACAGAAGAACAAGATCAGACCAAGGTCCATCAAACCCGGTATCCTGTTTCCAACAGTGGCCAATCCAGGTTACAAGTACCTGGCAGATTCAAAAAAGACACACAGGTTCCACCTCCAGTCTGGCAGCATCTCTGTTGCCATGGGGGAGAGAGGTCACGTGACAGGAGAACATCACCCTGGTGTGGCAGGAAGTGATCCTGTAGCTAGGACCTGTCCTCCAGGTGATGTATAACCCTTTCACACTGAGGAGATTTATCAAGGGCCATGTACCCATGAGGGAAGGGTTAGGACAACTGTTATAGTTGGTAGTTTGATCATTAGGGATATACATATCTGTTCAATGTAAACCGCACTGATGCAGAATAGCGCGGTATATAAGAGAATGTAAATAAATAAATAAATAAATAAATATCTGGGTGACTGGTGGATGTGAGGATTGCCTAATAACATGTCTGCCTGGTGCAAAGGTAGCGGACCTCACGTGCCATCTAGACAAGGTCTTAGATAGTGCTGGGGAGGAGTCTGCTGTCTTGGTACATGTTGGTACCAATGACATAGGAAAGTGTGGTAGGGAGATTCTGGAGGCTAAATTTAGGCTTTTAGGTAGGAAGTTGAAATCCAGAACTTCCAGGGTAGCATTCTCCGAAATGCTTTGTGTTCCATGTGCAGGACCCAAAAGTCAGGCAGAGCTCCGGAGTCTCAATGTGTGGATGAGACAATGGTGCAAGGAAGAGGGCTTTGGATTTGTTAGGAACTGGGCAACGTTCTGGGGAAAGGAGGGGCTCTTCCGAAGGGATGAGCTCCACCTTAACCGGGATGGAACCAGGCTGCTGGCATTAACCTTTAAAATGGAGACAGAGCAGCTTTTAAACTAGATAATAGGGGAGAGCCGACAGTCGCTCAAGAGCACATGATTCAGAACAATGTATCCTTGAAGGATACCAGCAAAAGATTGAAGTTAGAGCATATCAGTAGAGAGGTTCCAATAAAAACAAACGTAGCCCAAATGCCCTTAAGTACAGAGCAGACAGAACTTAAAGATTCCAAATTATCCCTGCCTACCAATAGCCAGATTAATATGAATAACATACAGCCTCTAAAATGCTTATATGCAAATGCTAGAAGTCTAAAAAATAAGATGGGAGAATTAGAATATATAGCACTAAATGAGAGGTTAGATATTGGTATCTCAGAGTCATGGTAGAAGGAGGACATCCAGTGGGAAACTGCGATACCTGGGTACAAACTATATCATAATGATACAGCAGAACAAATTGGTGGAGGGGTTGCACGTTATAGAGGGCATTGAATCACAAAAGATTAAAGGTTTGCAGGAAACAAAATTCACTTTAGAATCTCTATGGATTGAAATTCCATGTAAAAAGGGGAAGGGGAAGGCTATGGCAGTGGGGGTGTACTATCGACTGCCTGGCCAGAATGAACAAATGGATGATGAAATACTCAAAGAAATAATGGAAGCTAACAAAAGTTACAGCATAGTAATAATAATGGGTGATTCAATTACCCCGGTATTTACTGGATCAGTGTCACACTAGGACATGCTAGGGAGATAAAGTTTCTAGATGAAATAAATGACTGCTTCTTGGAGCAGCTGGTTCATGAGCTGACCAGAAGGGAAGCCATTTTGGATCTAGTCCTTAGTGGAGCACAAGATCTGGTACAAGAGATAAGGGTTTTGGCACCACTTGTCAATAGTGATCATAGCATGCGCTCTATAGTCTTAACACGAAGAGCGGCAATCTCACCTTGCTTCCGCTCTCATCAGGAATCATATAGCTGCACTTAGCGGCTTTGTATATAGTTGCCTTCTGTACATAGTTTATTATGTTCTCTGTTTAAGAAACCTGTTTAATGTAAACCTGTTTAATGTATTGCCCTGTTCATTGTAAGCACTGATCAATTTTGTGAAGTGTAATTTCTGTTCACTGTAAACCGCGCTGATGTCGAATAGCGTGGTATAAAAGAAACTTTAAATAAATAAATAAAATAAAATAGCATGATCGCGTTTGATTTAATACATGGAGGAAGGACAGCAAGGAAATCCACAGTACTACTTTTTAACTTTCAAAAGGGAGACTATGATAAAATGAGGGAAATATTTAAGAAAAAACTAAGGGGAGCAGTTGCAAAGGTTAAAGATTTGAATTAAGCATGGATGTTGTTGATAAATTCTATCTTGGAAGTCCAGAACAGCTGCATTCCACACTTTACCAAGGAAAGTGGAAGCAAATCCAAAATACCTCCAACATGGTTTAAAGGTAAGGTCAGAGAGGCTGTTGCCAAAAAAGCATCTTTCAGGAAATGGAAAAAGGAGCCAAATGATAAAAACTGGAAACAACACAAGCACTGGCAAGTTAGATGCAAGGCATTGATAAGGCAGGCAAAGAGAGAATTTGAGAAGAAGCTTGCTGTGGAAGCAGACATGTAATAAATACTTTTTCAAGGACATTCATAGCAAAAAACCTGTGATGGAATCAGTTGGACCATTCGATGATAGAGGGATAAAAGGGGCACTAAGAGGGGACAAGGCCATAGCGGAGGGACTGAATGAATTCTTTGCTTTGGTCTTTACTGAGGAAGATGTAGGGATGTTACCCATGACTGAAATGGTATTTAAAGGTGATGCTGCAGAAGAATTGAAGGAAATATGGATACAACATGAAGATGTATTACAACTTTTTGATAAACTGAAGAGTAGCAAATCACCTGGACCAGATGGTATACATCCAAGGGTGTTGAAAGGACTGAAATATGAGATTGCAGATCTACTATTAGTAATCTTTGAACTATCATTAAAATCATCTGTAATACCTGAAGATTGGAGGATGGCCAATGTAATGCCAGTTTTTAAAAAGGGCTCCAGGGGTGATCCGGGAAATTACAGACTGGTGAGCCTGATGTCAGTACCGGGAAAAATGGTAGAAACCATTATAAAGAACAAAATTACTGAACATGGCTTAATGGGAGCCAGCCAACATGTCTTTAACCAAGGAAGATATTGTCTTGGTAATCTGCTATGGGTTTTTTTAAGGTATGAATAAACAGGTAGACAAAGGTGAGTCAGTTGATATAGTGTATCTGGATTTTCAGAAAGCCTTTGACAAGAGACCTCATGAGAGACTTTTGGCAAAATTAGAGTCGTGGGATAGAAGACAATGCACTATTGTGGATAAGGAACTGGTTAAAAGATAGAAAGCAGAGAATAGGGATATAAATGGCCAATTTTCCCATGGAGAAAGGTGAATAGTGAAGTTACCCAGGAATCTGTGCTGGGTCGCTGCTTTTTAACATATTCATAAATGAACTGGAAATGGATATAACGAGTGAGGTAATCAAATTTGCAGATGACACAAAACTATTCAAAGTTGCTAAAACCCATGAGGATTGTGGAAAATTGCAAGAGGTTCTTGATAAATTGGGAAGACTGGGCATCCAAATTGCAGATGAAATTTAATGTGGACAAGTGCAAAGTTATGCACCTAGGGAAGAACAACCCGAACTAGAGTTACATGATGTAAGGTACCATGAAAAATATTTAGGTGTCATGGAGGATAACATGTTGAAACCCTCCATCCAGTGTGCAGCGGCAGCCAAGAGAGCAAATAGAATGCTAGGTATCATAAGGAAAGAAATGGAGAATAAAACAAAGGATATTATAATGCCTCTGTATTGTTCCATGGTGTGACCGCACCTTGAATACTGTGTGCAATTATGGTCACCATATCTTAAAAAGGATATAGTGTCATTAGAAAAGGTACAGAGAAGAGCCACCAAAATGGTAAAGGGGATGGAAGGATACCCTTATGAAGAAAGGCTAAAAAGGTTAGTGCTCTTCAACCTAGAAAAGAGACGGCTGAGGGGAGATATGACAGAGGTCTATAAATTAATGTATGGAGTGGAATGGGTAAACGTAGATCGATTGTTTACGCCATCAAAATATTGAAAGACTAGGAGATATGCAATGAAGCTACAGGGTAAACTATTTAAGACAAATAAGAGAAAATATTTTTTCACTCAACATGTAATCAAACTCTGGAATTCATACCGGAGGATGTAGTAAAAGCTGTAAGTGCAGCTGGGTTTAAAAAAAGGTTTGGACAAGTTCCTGGAGGAAAGGTCCATAAACCATTATTAAAGGGGACCTGGGATATCCATTGCTTGACCCAGTACAAGCATTGTGGAACCTGTCTTTTGGGGAAACTGCTAGGTACTGGTGACCTAGATTGGCCACTGTTGGAAATAGGATACAGACTTGATGGACCTTGATCTGCCCCAGTATGGCATATCTTATGTTCTTCTGTTCTTAATGCTTGTATTGGGGCATGCAGTGGATTTCCTGGGCCCTATTAAATAATGGTTTATGGATCTTTCCTCCAGGAAATTGTCCAAACCTTTTAATTACGCATTGGAGAAAAATATTTGTTCTTTTTAATCTTAAACTGGTTGCACTATGATACCCACTAGCCAAGTTATCTTTTAAACATTTCTGGAACTTCAGTTCAGTCCTCCTGCATTTTTGGCTGATTCTGGGATGAAGGACACCCCCAACTCCATCTGTAGCTGCAACTGCAAACTTCAGTATTATTCCCCTTGGATTCCCCCTTTTAGCACTCTCTCAGAACCAGCACCAGAAGTAGGAGGCAGGGCAATCACTATTCTCTTCCCTGCCATCTGCCTGCTGGCTTGTCCCTCGAAACTGACCTCCAGCTCACCGAAATCTGCTTACAAACTCCACCCGCACTCTACCTCAGCCCTACCCATTTCCCTCTCTGCCACAGCCCAGCTGCTTGAGGATAGCAAATTAATGAACTTCAGAGACCTGCAGGAGTAGTACACATTACCACTATTTCATTTTCAATAGCTACATCTACATAATGTATCTCTGGCTCAGTGCCGATAAATTCCTTGGAGGAGAAATCAGAATTAAAAGCAATTTGTAATTTCTTTTCATTGAGATCAAAAGTGATTTCCAAATTTTATAAGCATCTGAAGACTGGTTGAGAAACACCTTCTGAAGGTGTGAAAAAATATGGGACGTGACTCAACTATCTTGGAAGGAGCGGGAACATTTTTAGTCTAAATTCCTATGCTCTTTGCTTTCAGTAGCGGTCTCACAGTCTTCCTTTTTTGTAGCTTATAATGCTTTTGGACCTCTGTCACAATTGCCGAATTGTCTTCCATTTCATCACACCGATATTAGTCCTGTCATATGCTGCCTGGGACCCTTTATCATATGTTGTTCTTTTGTGAAAATTTAACTGTGCTTTGATGACAACTGTAAGAGCATCTTTCTAATATTTTTAGCTTGATGGAGGAGATGTCCTACAAATTAGCAATTTGGAAATCTACTGCTTTGCAACACAGGTTCTCAGCACCTAGGGCTAAGCTGTTTGATCTCCAGTTTACAAATTTTTATTAAACATTAGTACCACAAATAAAAATTTAAAAGAAAAAAAAGAAAAATGCATTACTACATAGGAGAGCAATACAATCCTAATATTAAACAGAATCCAAGAAAAAATAAAGACCACAGAGTGAATGACAGCTTCTAATTGCTTTGGCTTTGAAGTTATTTATTTTTATTTTGACAGTTTTGTATACCACCTTATCCTTCAATCAAAGCAGTCACAACACAATTGGGGAATACATTTAACATGCAGGGATATGAAACATATACACTAATACTTACAGGGAACATGAGCAATGGAGGGTTAAGTGGCTTGCCCAAGACCACAAGGAGCATCTGTGGGACTAGAAACCCCAGACCTTCCGGCCCAAGGTTGCTGTCCTCTAGTGGGATTTGAACCCCTGACCTTCCAGCCTGAAGTACCTTGCCCCAACCACTAGGCTACTCCTCCCTAATCTTATCTGCCTGGAAAAATAATAGGTTTTATTTTGTACCTGATGGAATCAGGTCTGCATCAGTTGTAAATATGAAGAGATGTAGAAATAATCAGAATCAAATAGTTCCTTTCCTAAGAATTTGGAAGCCTTTAGATGATTTAACTCCATAATAAGATCAGGGCTGTTTTTTTACATTTCTCTTTCATATCGAGTTCAGTATGTGTTATATTTGCACTGGATTTGTATGCAATCCTTTGTCGATGTATTTGCGCACTAAGATTTTGGTTACATGCTTTGTTTTTTGATGATGATTGATAAATCAATAAAGTGGAACTAAAAAAATCATTTGTCCGGTAAGGTTTAATAATGCCAAACATCGATACCATGCAAAATGGTTTGAAACCATAATTAAGAACAAAATTACTGAACACATGGACAGAGATAGTTTAATGGGACAAAGTCAATATGGATTTAGCCAATTACTACTTATTACTACTTATTATTTGAATAATCTGCTATTTCTTTGAAGATGTGAATAAACCTGTGGATATAGGTGAGACAGTTTTATTTAGACTTTCAGAAAGCTTTTGTTAAAGTTCTACATCAGAAACTCCTGCGAAAATTCAAAAATCATGACATAGGATTGGAAACTGGTTGAGAGATAGAAAAAAGAGAAGAGGGATAAATGGTCAATTCTGTCAGTGGTGGACGGTGAATAGTGGAGTACCAGGATTTGTACTGGGGACTGGTGCTTTTAACATATTTATAAATGATCTGGAATAGGGAACAACAAGCAAGGTGATTAACTTTGCAGATGACACTAAATTATTCAAAATTGTTAAATCGCATGCAAATTGTGAGAAACTACAGGAGATGGGAAACTGGGCATCCATATGTCATATGAGATTTAATGTGGACAAGTGCAAAAATGATACATGTAGGGAAGAATAATCCAAACTATAGATACACAGTTCTAGGTTTCACATTAGGAGTTGCCACTAAGGAAAAGGATCTGGATGTGACTGAAGATAATAAATTGAAATCTTCTGTTCAGTGTGGAGTGGCTGTCAAAAATGCAAACTGAATGTTAGGAATCATTAGCAAACAAAAAGAGAAAAAAACAAAAGATACCAGAATGCCTCTCTATCACTCCATGATGTAACCACACCTTGAGCTTTGTGTGCAGTTATGGCTTCTGCATCTCGAAAACAGATATAGCACTAGCAGTATTAGAAAAGATATAGAGAAGGGCAACCGAAATGGTAAAGGGGATGGAATACCACTCCTATGAGGAAAGGCTAAAGAGGCAAGGGCTCATCAGCTTGGAGAAGAAATGGCTGAGGGGAGATATGATAGAGGTCTATCCCTGAGTAGAATGGAATGGGTAGACATAAATTGATTGCTTTCTCTTTCTAACAGTACAAGCATTAGAGGAGACACTTTGAAGCTACAAAGTAGTATATTTAAAACAGACAGGTGAAAATATTTTTTCACTCAACGTATAATTAATCTTTGGAGCTCATCTTTGGAGGATATGGTAAAGGTAGGTAGTGTAGCTGGGTTTCATCCTTTACATTCTACTGAAATGGCTCTTGCCAAAATCTCCGGTGATCTGTTCCTGGCTAAATCCAAGGGTTTTTACTCAATTCTCATTCTTCTTGATCTTTCTATGGTTTTTGACACTGTTGACCAATACCTTCTCCTCTACCATTATCATCACTTGGTTTTAAGGGCTCTGTGCTATTCTGGTTCTCTTCTTATCTCTCCCATCACTCTTTCAGTGTTTGTTCTGATAGATCCTCCTCTACTGCTATCCCACTGTCAGTTGGTGTACCCCAAGGGTCTGGGCCCACTCCTCTTCTCTCTCTCTATATCCAATCTCTTGGTGCTCTCATTTCCTCCCATTGTTTTCAGTACCACTTTTATGCTGATGATTCTCAGATCTATCTCTCTTTACCTGATATCTCTCTGGCACTCCAGGCCCAAATCTCTGTCTGCCTGTCTGACATTGCTGCCTGGTTGTCTCACCGCTGTTTGAAATTGAACATGGCCAAGATTGAGCTGCTTATTTTTCCCCTTAACCAACCTCCCCCTTTCCTCCTTTCTCTATCTCTGTGGATGACATTCTTCTACTCCCTGTCTCCTCGGCCTGGAACCTTAGGGTCATCTTTGACTCCTCTCTCTCCCGTTTGGACTATTGGAAACTCCTCCTTGCTGGTCTACCTCTGAATCATCTCTCTCCCTTAAATCTGTTCAAAACTCAGCTGTGTGGCTGATATTCTGCCAGCCCTGCTATGCTCATATAACCCCTCTTCTCAGGTCACTTCACTGGCTCCCCTTTTGTTTCTATATCCAGTTCAAACCTCTCCTTCTAACCTATAAATGCATTCAGTCTGCTGTTCTTCACTACCTTTCCGCACTCATCTCTCCCTACACCTCTCCTCTTCCTCTGGATTGCTTCTCTCTCTCCCCTTTTCCTCCACTGCCAATTCCAGACTTTGATCCTTTCACCTTGCTGCTCCTTATGCCTGGAACGAATGACCTGTGTCTGTACATTAGGCTTCATCTCTGCCCCTTTTCAAATCCATGCTAAAGGCTCACCTCTTTGAGGCTGCTTTTGGATCCTGATCCGCTTAGTCTCCTATGTGTCTCCTTAGCTTTCCCTAGTAGCATTCTTGTCCTTAGCTATTGTATTATCTGTCTTGACTAGACTGTAAGCTCTGATGAAACAGGGACCATCTTTATATGTATCTATACAGCACTGTGTATGCCTTGTAGCGCTATATAAATGTTCAATAGTAATAGTAGCAGTTGGTTTACAAAAGGTTTGGACAAATTCCAGGAGGAACATCAAAGGGTGTTAATAGTGCTAGGATATGTATGGCTAAGTACCATTGCAAAGGATAATACCACACAGGTAGTGTTTGTAACAGACATTGGAACCACACACCAGTATGCAGATAAAGCACCTTAAGGACCATCAGGGTCAATTAGCAGAGGAACAGCATTCATGTAACAGAACTGTACAAGACAGACCACACCTGTACAGGTCAAGGTCAGGACAGATGCATGGCAGTTAGCACAGAAGGAATAGTGAGAAAAGAAATGCAATGTTATTAGTCCAGTGTCACATCCTCTCACATCATAGCACTCAGCAGGACACATCGGTTTTGCAGCAATACAGGCAGCACCATCAGATGCACCACCACTGCCATCACCCATGCCACCACCACTTCAGCTATCGCTACTGTCTGCAACAGCACCCAAGGCAGCCCACAATAGTGCCCAACACCACCAAGGCAGCCTCTAGCAGCAGCAGAGTATAAGTGTATGAGGAGCAGGCGGAGGATGGAAGGCAGCAGGACCAACACTTTGATGCAGCATGGGACAGTGAGGTGGCAGTGGCTATCACAAGAGCACCCCTGCCAATCACAATTGGCTATGGCCGCCATGAATACCTGGAAAGGGAGGGGAATGACACCAGGAACCCCCATCCTGGTAGGAGAGGGAACTGCAGCATGGAGACACCAAGGTCCTGTTGCATCTCCTGTATGTGCAATGGGAGATGCAGAAGAACTTTGTTGTGGCCACAAGACCTCATAGCGATATACCTGGAAGGCTTGTGTATGGAAATACATGCCATGATGGGGGTAAGGAGTTCCATAATCATGGAGTAACATAACTAAATGCTATTTGGCACATAATTGCTACGATAGTGACTCAAGCTTAATGGTTAGAAGGTCTGCCAAATACCTTGGCTGATTGGTGAGAAGAGCTTTATAGATAAAAAGAATTAGAGGGTTATTTTAGAAGCACTATTTGTGCTTTAAAAGTGGGTGCGGTGCCTGTTAGACATGGAAGGTGCATCCATATCTAAAATGTGTTTTTAGAAAGGGCATGGCAGACACTGCAGTGGTGTTTCTGGATGTGGCCTGTGCAATACTGATGTCTGTATATTCATAATGTATTTCACATAGACCGGTAACATATAGGGCGGATTTTCTAAATGTGCCAATTCACACCTGCTATAAATCACGAATAAGGATGAACCTTTGTAGTCTATTGGGTCTGCTAGTGGCGTAGGTGACTGGAGGAGCTTGGCCTGTCAGTTTTTCACATGACTGTGTCCAATTAAGTCTTTTGTGTTTTCATTTGTTTCCTTGTAGTCTATCCTGTGCCTTTCTCAAATCTATCCTCCTCTCCCATTCCAAGACTCCTGTACAGTTCCACTCCCTGAATCCTTTAACTCCTAGCTATGCCAGTCATATATGCCCACTTTCCACTCCCTGACCCTTGGTGTGTCCATCCTCCTGTTGCCCATTTGGTGCCTACTATCTGTGTGGCCCTAGTGTTCCCTGCAGCCTCTGTGTTTCTATGTGGTTCCCTGCTGCTTGTCTGTGTGTGTGTGGGGGGCAGCAGGTATAGGTGGATATGCATTGTCTCACCACACCAACTGTAAACAATACAGACCGCTGTAATTGTACATAATTCTGTAAGATGATCTCTGTATTGTAAGATGGTTATTACAATTGTGCATAGTTTTGTATTATCACTATTATTTTACATAAACATGCAACCTATATGTATCATTATCAGGTCCTTCAATGTCACTGTATGATCTATGCTGATGACGTGTTACTATATATACCGTTCTGCATAGATAAGATGAACCTCACCCCCATAATCAACTGTTTTAACTCCATCTCAAATTGGCTACTGACTCAAAATCTCAGAATTCAGCACAAAAAAACGGAAGTTCTTTTTATCTCAAGGAACTCTAAGTTCACACCACCCACATTCCTTGAGGTTCAAGATGCCAAGTTGCAAGTAAAATCCCATATCCGATACCTTGGAGTGACTCTGGATCAGAATCTGGATATAAAGTCCCACATATCTAACATAGTAAGGGCAGTGTACTTCAAGATTCGCTCCCTCAGACACCTCCGCCAATTGATTGATCCGGACGATTTCCGTACGGTCTACCAGGCTCTAATTATGCCCCATTTCGTCTTCGCCAACTCCATATTACAAGGGCTCCCCCAATCTACCCTAAACCCGCTTCAACTAGCCTTAAACAGTGCAGCAAGAGTGCTTTTCGGGGTACCAAAAAGAGAACATGTAAACACCTCTTCTCAAACAACTACACTGGCTTCCCATCCAAGCGAGAATCACCTTCAAGACTCTGCTCCTGGCCTTTAAAGCTCACAAAGGACTCGCTCCCTCCTCATTATCAGAGATGATCCAACCAATCTCTCTCAACAGACTAAGAAGAACCACGGAATTAAACATGCTAATGGTACCCAAAAAGAGTCTTTAAGATACAACTCCACAACAATAATCCGTTCCTTCAGTTTATGCGCTCCAAAACTTTGGAACACTCTCCCACCACACATTAGGGCCATCTCTGATCTCTTCCAGTTCAAGAAGGCTTTGAAACATCACCTTTTCATCAAATATTTCCCAGAGAACATAGTAACACAGGCTCACTCAAATAGCAACAATCCCGTTCTTACCACGTAACCTCTATTAACCCAACAACACTTCACACCGCTCTCTCATATTAACAAGGTCTTTTATACAATATGTCTTCTAAATGTAAATAGTTACTCTGACTATTATTTGTTGTAAATAATTACCCCGGTTACCCAAGTTATTGTTCCTGTTCAATGTAAAAAACAGATAACTGTATTTTGTCTGTTTTCTTGTTCTATGTAAACCGCGCTGATTATGAATAGTGCGGTATATAAAAGATGTTAAATAAATAAAATAAATAAATAAACCAACCTTTTTGTTAAAATGGTAAATAAAGGTAAAAGGAAAAGGAGACTGGTTTGAAAGAAGTAGCTGAAAAAGTGAAGAAAAAGAGGGAGGCCTTCATGAAATAAAAGAGATCACAGAGAGAGGAAGACAGGCATCTATATTTGGAAAAACTTAGAGATGCTAGCAAAGTAGTCAGGAAAGCAAATATTCAAAAGTTGGAGGAAATAGCCAATGCAGTTAAATGTGGGAATACATTTTTCACATGTATTAGTGAGAAGATGAAGGGCAAAAGTGGTATTGTCAGACTCAAGGGTGAAGGGGAGGAATATGTAGAAGCTGATGAGGATAAAGCGGAATTGCTCAACAAATCTTTCTGTTCCATGTTCACAGATGAAGAACCAGGAGCAGGACCTCAGAAAACACCCACAAAGAGGAACAGAAGCAAGGGGCATCTTGTATAATTTTCAGAAGACTGTGTTCATGAGAAACTAGCTAAACTTAAAGTAGACAAAGTGATGGGACCGGATGAGATACATCCTAGAATACTGAGAGAACTTGGGGACGTTCTAGCAGCTTCACTGACTGACATTTTCAATGCCTCGTTGGAGTCGGGACTCGTGCCAAAGGACTGGAGAAAGGCACATGTGGTTCCTTTACACAAAAGCGGAAGTAAGGATGTGGTTGAAAACTACAGGCAGGTTAGTTTAACTTTGGTGGTGAGCAAATTATTGGAAACGTTGCTGAAAGAGAAAATAGTGAGGTTTCTGGAGTCCAGCGGATTACAGGATCCGAGGCAACATGGCTTCACCAGAGGCAGGTCTTGTCAGACAAATCTGATTGATTTCTTTGTCTGTGAAAACATTTCTAAGTATATTGTCAAAGGCATTTGCCAAGCCTAATCCAGACCCTGTTTTATCATCACTAATTGAACAACTAGGATCTATATTAGGCTTGGTAAATCTTTCTTTTAGTGTACTCGGGCACAGTTTCACAGACTTTCTGGTACAAGAACATGACAAACGAAAATTCTTTAGAGTATATTTCTACAATATATGAAAGAAACATATCAAGATGCGTTTAGAAATTCTTTTTATCAGGTCGGTGGTACTCAATACAACTGGGAAAATTAATTTCAGACTTTGCTTTATTGGAACTTTGTATTTTTCTTCCACATCCTCTCAATCTGTGATTGTATTTGTGTTACTTTAGGAACTTTTCTTTCTCCATACATAGTACAAAAGAACCACTTGGTACGGACACTTCTATTAGTAGTGCTGTATTGTACAGTTTACTGAGGAGGGGGTCTGTGGTTCCACAGGAGCTGAAGAGTGCAACCTCTCCCACCATGTGATGTGGCCTATAGGAGCAGAAGACTACATTGCCACAGTTTTTAGTTGTAGAAAAGAGAGTGGTACAGAAGGGGGAATGGTGAGGATGTAGCATGAGGGGACAGGTGGCAGGTTTTTTTCTCTTTCAAAAAATATGGCCAGCCTGTTTTTTGATCATATCAAAGTCTTCTATTGGATAAGCCCAGTAGTTCTATGGTTAGAGCTGCACATATCTATAAATGAATACCAGGTTCAGGAATGGTCTTTTATACTTACCTATGGCTAATAGCCAAAAGGCACCAGAGTTATTATAACAAAGTTGGAATTTAATCATATATACTTGTCATCCTGAACACTGTTTAGTGGGTCTGGACATCCGATCCGGACGTCCTGACCTGCTAAATGTCTGGGCAGCCTGCCGGGAACAGAGCTCCCCTTATGCAGGCAACTTGTACGGGGAGCTCTGTTCGTGGGAGGGAGGTAGAGGGACAGAGGCAGAGTGAGGGTGGGTGGTGGGTGGATGGAGAGAGACCTCAGATGTACAAGGCCGATTCCGAGGTCGGCCCTGTACATCTAGGGTTGGCCACAGAGATGGGGGACTTATGCCACCTCAGAGGTCCCCTTGGATGGAGCCAAAAAGTGCATCCAGGCCAAGTAAGGAGGGCAAGGTGTGTAGTGTGTTCCCCACAGCCTGACCCTGGCCATAGGAGGCCAGATCGGAGGTCGGGCTATGGGGAAAGAAGGGTCTTGTCTGTGGTGGGGGATCGTGGCTCCTGAATGGAGCCACGGTGCCATGGCAACATAACGCCATGGTACTGTGGCTCCATTCAGGCACCTGGCTGAATTAGCCAGGTATGTGGGCTGGACATGTGGCCAATCAGAAATGGGGTACAGCCTGCACATGCAGGCTGTAGAATCAATTCTTATCCTGCAAGCACGTCTAGCCCCCGCGTGATCAGAATAGGATCTGCCTCTGTACAGGGGCTAGATGTCCAGTACAGAATCCGCCTCTTTATGTATAATACAGAAACGATATGTAAAATGTACAGTATACACAAGTCAGCCAGAATAGAGATTTGGGTTTTAAAGAAAAAAAATGTTAAGCTAACTTTGTGAACCTTTAACATATTGAGAGTAACAAGATAGTCTTTGACCAAAAGTAATGTCAAGAACTTCATGACTCAGATGGATATCAGAGAAAGTGAGATTCTGTGAAAACCTGAAGAGAAGTAGGTCTCTCTTCATGTAGCTATTAGCATGTTTCACTGCACCCCATACAGACCTTTGATCTACAATTAGTACATATCGCTCAGAACTCTTCAGCTCAGATATGATAGAGTGAGTTTAGGAAGGGATGTCAAATCACCTGGACATAAAGTAAAATGTTATATTAAATGCAAAATTCTGTCTCATTTGGCCTGCACATTTCCAAAAAGAAAGCCTTAGATGTTTCCACTTAGCACATTTTAGTAAACATGCTCCTAACAGTTATGTGCTAGCCAGTTAATGCAGGTCTGAGGTAACAGTTACCACATGCTAAAAGCAGCAATAGGAGGAAAAACTTCTTCAAGCATTTTTAAAACTTCCATGAAATACTTGAGAGCCAGGTCTAGGGATGATGTAATGGAGATCTAGGAACATTAAAAATAATGTAAGTTATTCATCCTAAACTGCTTCTTCAAATATTCAATCTTGGGAGCCTGAATATTCCTCTCCTTAATCTGTATACTACCAAGTGCCCACAAGTTTCACAGGCTGCCCTGTGATTCCAACTGGGCAGTCTGGGGGGGTGGGGGGGGGTGCTGAACCAATCCTGAAGAAACATCCTGCACAGAATATTTTAAGAATTACACCACTTGATGCAAAGTTTCCACAACAGTTAAAAGGGAGTTACTGAAGGAAGTTATCACATCCCACAAGCTCTTCAAAGTAACAAGAGTCACTTTTTCAGCCTATCATTTCCTGTAGGAAGCTGTCCTGGTATCTTCTCAGTAGCAGGTGGTCAGCTCCAATGAGCTACAAATTCCCCCCCTACTGCCCCTCCAGATAGATTGCAGATTGAGGACCCTCCAACCCAGCTGATGCCACGGGAGTAAACACATAAGGATCCAAACATGGTTTGAACTTTCTCTGATCAGTGCTTCCAGGTTGTGTAGCAAGGCTTGAAGATCGAGTGTGAACTCCACCCCATCACTGCTCAGGTCTGCCATAGAATTCAGCAGATCTGCCAAAACCATGCCTGATGTCTGAGGGGAGTAATACTTGTCCATTGTCTGCTGGGACACCACCAGAGTCTGCCAGGGTCCTGATTCTTTTGCTTTCTCTTATGCTGCCCAATCAAAAATACTCCAAGGCTGGTATACATTGAGTCAATCAGGTAGACAGACCTCAGAGCCTGGTACAGAATACCCTACTCCACCGCCATTTTGGATCCCGTAAGACTGTGGTCCTCTTCTTATTCTAGCATTTGTTAGACTCAAACAAGTTTCATACTCATCAAACAAGCAAAAAGACATTCATAATTATACATCAAAATTAATGATGCATGAACATAAATATAGAAACATAGAAACATGATGACAGAAAAAGACCACAAGGCCCATCTAGTCTGTCCTTCCATAACAACAACTACAACAGTCCACTTTTTACCTTTAGAGATCCTCTGTGTTGGTCCCATGCTTTTTTGAATTCAGTTACTGTCCTCATCTCTACCACCTCCACTGGGAGACTATTCCACGGATCCACTACTCTTTCCGTAAAGAAATATTTCCGCATATCACTCCTGAATCTATCTCCCTTCACCCTCATCCCATGTCCCCTCGTCGCAGAACTTGCTTTCAATTGAAAGAGGCTCTCTCCCTGAACATTTATGCCACGGAGGTATTTAAACATCTCAATCATATCACCTCTATCCCGCCTTTCCTCTAAGGTGTACATATTAAGATCCTTAAGTCTGTCCTCATATGCTTTATAATGAAGACTACTAATCATCTTAGTAGCAACCCTCTGCACCGACTCCATCCTGTTCACATCCTTTTGAAGGTGCGGTCTCCAGAATTGCACACCATACTCCAAATGAGGTCGCACCAAAGACTTATACAGAGGCATTATCACCTCCTTTTTTCTGCTAGCCATTCCTCTCCGTATGCACCCAAGCATCCTTCTAGCTTTTGCCGTCGCCTTTTCTATCTGTTTAGCTACTTTAAGATCATCGGACACAACTACGCCTAGGTCCCGCTCTTCTTTAGTGGACAAAAGTACTTCACCTCCTATGCTGTATTGCTCCCTTGGATTGCTGCAGCCCAAATGCATGACCTTACATTTTTTAACATTAAATCCCAGCTGCCAAATTCTAGACCATTCTTCAAGCTTAGCTAGATCCCTCCTCATGTTATCTACACCTTCCTGGGTGTCTACTTTATTGCAGATTTTGGTATCATCCGCAAAGAGGCAAACCTTACCCGACAGCCCTTCCGCTATATCACTAACAAAGATGTTAAAAAGAATCGGACCAAGGACAGATCCCTGGGGCACACCACTGGTAACATCCTTCTCCTCAGAGTGAGCTCCATTTACTTGTACTCTTTGTCGCCTCCCACCCAACCAATTTCTAACCCAAGCAGTAACTTTAGGGTCCATCCCTAGGGTGCTCAGTTTGTTTATAAGTCGCCTGTGAGGAACAGTGTCAAAGGCTTTACTGAAATCTAAATACACCACATCTAGAGCTCTCCCTCGGTCCAACTCCCTGGTCACCCAGTCAAAGAAATCAATCAGATTTGTCTGACAAGACCTGCCTCTGGTGAATCCATGCTGCCTCGGATCCTGTAATCCGCTGGACTCCAGAAACCTCACTATTTTCTCTTTCAACAGCGTTTCCATTAATTTACTCACCACCGAAGTTAAACTAACCGGCCTGTAGTTTTCAACCACATCCTTACTTCCGCTTTTGTGTAAAGGCACCACATGAGCCTCTCTCCAGTCCTTTGGCACCACTCCCGACTCCAACGAGGCATTGAAAAGGTCAGTCAGTGGAGTTGCTAGAACGTCCCCAAGTTCCCTCAGTATTCTAGGGTGTATCCCATCCGGTCCCATCGCTTTGTCTACTTTAAGTTGAGCTAGTTTCTCACGAACACAGTCTTCTGAAAATTGTTCAAGATGTCCCTCGCTTCTGTTCTTATTTGTGGGTGTTTTCTGAGGTCCTGCTCCTGGTTCTTCATCTGTGAACACAGAACAAAAATATTTGTTAAGCAATTCCGCTTTATCCTTATCAGCTTCTACATATTCCCCCCCTGTACCCTTGAGTCTGACAATACCACTTTTGCCCTTCCTCTTCTCACTAATATATCTGAAAAATGTCTTATCTCCCCATTTTATTGCATTGGCTATTTCCTCCTCCTTTTGAATCTTTGCCTTCTTGACTACTTTGCTAGCTTCTCTAAGTTGTTCCAAATACAGATGCCTGTCTTCCTTTCTCTGTGATTTCTTGTATTTCATGAAGGCCTCCCTCTTTTTCTTCACTTTTTCAGCTACTTCCTTCGAAAACCATAGCGGTCTCCTGTTCCTTTTGCCTTTATTTACCATTTTAACAAAAAAGGTTGGTTGCCTTTAAAATACCCCCTTTCAGTTTTGCCCACTGTTGTTCTACATCCCCCAGCTGTTCCCATCCCACTAACGACTCCCTGAGGTATTGGCCCATCTTCGCAAAGTTAGTCTTCCTAAAGTCTAAGATCTTCACCTTGGAATGGATTCTAACAGCCCTAGTCCTAATACTGAACCACACCATCTGGTGATCACTGGATGCAAAATGATCTCCCACTACAACATCAGAAACACTTTCACCATTGGTAAGCACCAAGTCCAGTATGGCCCCTTCACGTGTGGGGTCTGTTACCAATTGCCTGAATAGTTCTCCCTGTAGAGAATCCAGGATCTCCTTACTCCTAGATGATACTGCAGCAGGATAGTGCCAATCAACATCTGGCATATTGAAATCTCCTAGCAGTAGCACTTCCCCTTTCCTAGCAATGCTGCGTATGTCTTCAATTAACTCTCTGTCCACCTCTTCCTCTTGTGAGGGAGGTCTGTATATCACACCAATGCAAATAGATTTCTCTTTCCCTCTTTCTAGTTTAACCCACAATGCCTCCTCTCTCCCTTTTAAGCTCTGTAATTCCAAAGCTTTAATAGTAGTTTTTACATATAGTGCTACTCCTCCTCCCCTTCTTCCTACCCTGTCTTTTCTGAATAAAGTATAGCCAGGTATAGTTACATCCCAGTCATGGTTTTCTGTGAACCATGTTTCTGTAACTGCCACTAAATCTAAGTCAGCCACTCCCACCAAAGCTTCAACTTCAGAGATCTTATTTCCCATGCTACGGGCATTAATACACACTGCTTTCCATATGTTACCCCTGTTACCCATTTCCATAAAGGTATTTAATGTATCACTTACCTGGGGGCTTTCACTTACCTGGGGGCTTTCTTCACCCATCCCCAACGAATCTAGTTTAAAGCCCTCTTCAGTAGATTAGCCAGTCTACTACCAAAGATGTGTTGACCTTTCTTGGACAGATGGATGCCATCTCTGCTCTGCAACCCTTGGAACAGCATCCCATGGTCTAGGAAACCAAAACGCTCTCGAAGACACCATCCACGCAGCCATGCATTAATCTCCAGGATGCGAGCCTCTCTGCCTATGTGTAAAAAGCATAAATAATGTGTGCAAGACCAACTTGAAATAAAAAGAATATGATAAAATTAAAGATAAAAAACAAAATAAAAGAGTGGACCAAATGTACAACTATGTACATATATATAAAAATCAATACTTAAAAGTAAAACATTTGGCCCTGTGCCATTGTCTTGAAAGAAAACAAAACAAAACCAAATCAATAAAGGCAATGCATCATATTGCATAATTAACAACAGTATGAAATGAGCATATACCTAAGCAAAAAAAAGGGGTTAAAAGATGAACTATATTGTGAGAATCAATGTCATATATGTATGTATGTGGCATAGCACCACCTCTTCCTCCTGTACTATCAGATAGACAATGACATATCAGCCTCATCCACCGGCACAACACAAAACTCCCACGACTAGACAAAATGATGTGAACCCCACCATGTTGCAAGATTGTAAATAGTTACCCCCTGTTATCCAAGTTTAAATACCTGTTCATTGTAAGCACAGAGTACCCAAGGAAATGTGTAGTTCTATGTTTATTGTAAACCGCACTGATATTGAATAGCGCGGTATAAAAGAGACTAGAAATAAATAAATAAATATAGGTGCCAGCAAGCACAAAACTGACACGTGTTCCAAAGGAAAAACATATATAAAACAGTGTGGCTAAAAATGAAATAAAAGATAAAAATAAAAAATTAAACAAAACTGCTACCAAATAAAAAAATTGCCAAGAAGAATGAGTGGATAAGAACAGTACATGATGTATCAGGAGCACAAAGCCAGCATAGATTAAAAGTAATAAAAGGAAAAACAAAAACAAAAAATAAATAATTAAAAACAGCACTATTAAAATAAATCAAAAGTAAAACTGCAATAAAAAACATCTTACTGAAAAGAGTAAAAAAACACCATGAACCAAAAAACAGGAAACTGCAATTGTTGCATACAGAGGGCTGCCACCAGGGACATACCATATCAATACATTTAGGGGTATGTTTACTAAACTGCGGTAACGTTACCTAATGCGTGTTATGTAACATTAATGATCGTTAAGTAACGTTAACGCCCGTTATGAGACGCTAAAACGTCTCATAGCGCGCGTTATCGTTACTTAACGATCGTAGACGTTCCGCGGCATGGTAAAACACCGCAGAAGGTGGAGAGAGGGCAGAGAGAAGGTGTCAATGGGCGGAGTGTGGGTGGGGAGAGGCTCCATTCACACTAACGCGCTGATCTGAAGAGCTGAATCCTAACGCGATTGAAAACCTGCCGTTAGATGCACATATGCAGGAGAGAGAAACCATTTCCGTGTCAGCAATGTACAGCCCAGGCAGGGAGCCCAAAAACTGTGATAGTAGTGCTCCATGTACAGCAATACCATAGTGCCAAAGTATGAATTGTCACTATGGCGATGGTGCAAATGGGGCATAGGGGGCCGCAGGCGGGACATGTAGCATGAGCAGCTGGGGCACAGGGTGGACCAGGCGGGCGCCTGGTGGCACATAGGAACTTAGACACCGGAGATCAGCAAGACAGCAGTTAACCAAGGCCAAACACTATCCACCAATATCTACCTGGTCCACCCGAGCCAATAGTCGCTAGGGCACAGACCTGACATCCCCACAGCCATCCCGCCCCCATGTGGCGGGGACATAATAGTGGTAGGCAGTGATGGGGGGATGTGAGGATGTCCATGTATGCCCCCCCCACCCCCACCCCCACCCCCACCCCGGAACCTGCTCCCTACCTCCCTGCAGTGTACCTAGGCCATGCTCTGCATCAGTACATGGTGTGCACTGCAACATAAAAGGTCTGGCTGAGGAAAAGTGCAGGTAGCCCCAGGGACTACCATGCATCTGTGGCAACAGTGTGGTGCAGTACACCCAGCCAGTGTGTCCAGGAGCAGAGGGTCACAGGTGCAAGTCCTAGCTGTGGTTCCTGCAGAGCATGTCCCTATATTTTACCCTACAATGCAGATACAAGAGCAACATGTGTAAAGCCCAAAGCAGCGGCGAACAGGGGTGCAAACACCCACTCACACAGGCTCCACAATCCAATGATGCATGGAGCGGCAGGCTGTTGGCCCCAGCATTGGGATGATGTTATCATCAGAACACTACTACTACCCCCTGCACAGTTTAGCAATGTCGGCACTGTGATCAGGACTAGTGTGGCGGGCAGGGCTTCCAACCACCCCTATCTTAGTATAATGCTGCAAAAGGAGTGAGCGTGTTTGTATGTCTAACCATTGTTCTGTGGCTGCCCATACTTCACTGGGCCCAAAATGTCCCACTGTTACCAGTGTTAGCCTAATTAGATGCATAATGAGGAGCAAGGTATTCTGGGTATGGCCCGGACAGGGCAGATTGGCCAGGATGCATCTTCACAGGGTGTGGGGCAATGGCTAGGACAATGTAGTGCCTGATCACCACCTGCATGGACAGGGTGGCCACAGCATGACATGCTGGGAGGGCACTCACTCTGAACGAGCAGTGACCATGGCAGGTCTAGGTTCCCACATAGCGCTGTACACTATTTGCTTCTAATAATATATTTGTATTCCCCAGTGCTGGGGTCCCAATCACTGAGATGCCTGCTTGCTGTACATAGTTCCTGGTGGACTGTCTGCAGTTAGACTGTGCTTGGTTGGAACACCTTTAAGGTGCTGTCTGCTGGTCTGCCACTGTCCCAGTCATAGGTATAGCTCTGGTCCACCAACCCTGGAGGGCTGTCTCATACAAACAGGATGGAGATTGCTTCCCTAGGAGGGGGCACTGTTCTTTACCTACAAAAGGGTGATGTGGGCCCCTTTGGGGTATGTAGTGTATACCACTGTGACCTATACAGGTACTGCTACACACACCTTATGCAATTCTAGTAACCCCTCTGCCCTGATAACAGCAGCCCATGTCAGCCAGACCCTCACACGGGGTACGCACTAATCTGGCCGGTGTCTGGTCCCACAGGGCCACATGTGACTGCAGGATACAGATGGACACCAAATTACCTTCAGCTGCACTGCACAGAACACCTGTCATACACTGGTAGTGATGGGGATGTACAGCAGGACCGATTTCTAGCACCACATGTACTGCAGACCTAGTGCTGGGCACCAATCCTATCCCTCAGGGTGACCACAGAACCTGCACAATGGCATGGTCTGTAGCTACTCTGTGCCAGTATCACACACTGTCAGTTCGTCTTTCCAAGCTGAGGTACCGGAGAGGTGCAGACCCCATTTGGTGATCAGCTGTAGACAGCTATTCAGCATGTGCATTGCATCATGGGTACTGCTGTGACATACACCATGGAGGTATAGCCTACTGGTTAATACATTGCCATTCTTGGAAGTTTTCATTTGTTCAGTTCATCATTGTTCCCTCCTTTCATGCCTGTCCTACTCAAATAGTGTGCATGCCTGTAGAGGTCATATTTTTGCAGATCTGCGCTTCCAGCCCATAATACCCTCGCCACAATTGCCAACATTCCCTCGGTCCATCTATCTGGCATCTGTCAGCTGTGTAGAGTCCTGTCTGCCTGTGCAGGCTGCCAGCCCATGTCCTGCACTGCTACCCTTTCCTGCATAGCGCCTCATCGTGCTTGCCTCGCCTGTGCCTGATCTGCATGGCACCACCACTCCTCTGTCCACCCATCATTGTAACTATCCTGCCACCTCCGCCTCCACTGGGGGACACGTATTCCCATCATCTGCCACCAACTGTTTTTCTGGTACTTTACATTGCCAACACCCTGTGCTGTGGTAGAGCTGCCCCACCATGTTTGTCATCAGTACTGGCAGGCACATGGGATGCCCGCAGATATGGCAGGTCCAGTGGCTCCCACTTCTCCCTCCTTCACTCACCTGTTCATTGCCTTTTCCTGAGTGCTCTATCTAGTGTTAGGGCTACATCTGTCTTTGTTCCGCACAGGTCAAGCATGTCATCCTGAGGCACCTTGCAGTCCCTAGGGCACACTAACCTAGGACACCATAACCTTGTTAGGCCACCTTAACCTATGGTTCCATAGTCCAGGGTGCCTTCTGCGGTGACTTGTCCAAGGGTGCCTAATATGGTGCTTAGCCTAGGAGGCCCTATAGGGCGCCTTCTATGGCACCTTACTTGGCACCTTACATGGCACCTTATAAGACACCTTACATGGCACCTTACATGGCGCCTTGTAATGCTCATTATTCTAAGGTGCCTTGTAACGCACGTTCTCTGTCAGCTTGCTGTAATGATGTACCGCCCATGCCTTTATATGGGCATCTCTACCTTTACCGCGGAACCTACCGCGAATGACATTACCGCAGTTTAGTAAACATACCCCTTAGCTGTCAAAGTGAACAATGTGGTTATAATGGTGAGGACCAAGCCAATGAATCTCTGTACGATACAATAAATGCGGTGATGAAATTAGTGATATATACTGGGCTTAATACTGTTCCAAAATAAAACCCTAAATCCAGTAAAAACAGAATAAAAGATTATTAAATTAATCTAAAATAAATAATGTGGATCCCAGAATATCTGAAAAGTATGAAGTAAATATATATGCTGTTGGAAAGTGCTAAAAAATTTAAATGTGCCCAGTAAATAAATGGTTACATCTAGAAGATAAGGGCAATGAATTGGTAAAGGAGGAGTTAGAGATAAAATTATAAAAAAAGATAGGAACATCAAATACCAAAATAAGAGCCATCTAAAAACAAAGTAAAAGCTAAAAACTAGGAAATTAAAAGTAAACAAAATGAGAGTTCAGCCAATTAAAGAATTCCTGAAGATGAATGTCTTCACCTTCAAAGACCATTATAAAATATCATTGATGAATTTTCCAGAACTTAATGTTCAAACTATACAGACACCTCATTAAATATTAATTTTCATAATATTTGTCACGTAAAGGTTGGCTACATCTGGAGCCATGGATGACCTCATAGCAACCCTCT
Source organism: Ichthyophis bannanicus (assembly GCA_033557465.1). Classification (NCBI taxonomy): domain Eukaryota; kingdom Metazoa; phylum Chordata; class Amphibia; order Gymnophiona; family Ichthyophiidae; genus Ichthyophis; species Ichthyophis bannanicus. The sequence continues at coordinate 87,543,475 of CM066050.1, read as the reverse complement.
TGATCTGTTTATAAAAAAAAGCCTCAGAAGCAGAAATAATTTTCTGTCATGGCTTGGCATAGCTAATTGCAGTAGATAGCACATAGGAGTCCTAACAGGTCTCTCTCTTTCCAAAAGTACATCTTCCAATATCTCTGATATCTCTTGTTGTGGTATATTGGTATAGAGTGAAGGGATATCCAGAATAACCAATATTAAGTGGACATAGTATCCCAAAATGTTAATCAAAATTTGTATCACATGGGATGAATCCCTGATATAAGATGGTACTTTCATCACTTTCACAGCTATATATATTGATAAGCTACATACCCTTGGCTCCACCTGGTGCCATCCCTCTGTATGCAGCAATTGCAACTTCTTGTTTTTTGGCTCATGGCAATTTTTACTTTTACTGTAAGATGGTTTTTATTGCCGTTTTATTTTTTATTTATTTTTAATAGTGTTGTTTTAATCCATTTTCTTGTATTTTTAAAACAAGTCCAGAAATATTGTTTTTAAGTATTCTCTGATCAAATTTTAGTTTGTTTATAAATTGTATATTAAAACCTTTGAGTAAGTTTGTGCTGGTGGGGAATGCTTCCCGTGCCATGCGCAGGGCCCAAAAGGCAGGCGGAGCTCCAAAGTCTCAATGATTGGTAGAGACGATGGTGCAAAGAAGAGAGTTTTGGATTTGTTAGGAACCGGGCAACTCTCTGGGGAAGGGAGGGGGTCTTCTGAAGGGATGGGCTCCACCTTAATGGGGATGGAGCCAGGCTGTTGGCATTAACTGTTAAAAAAGAGAAAGAACAGCTTTTAAACTAGAAAATAGGGGAAGGCCAACAGTCACCCATGAGCCCATGGTTCGAAAGAATGTATCTTTGAAGGATACTAACAAAACAGGGAAGTTAGAACATCCAAACAGAGAGGTTCCAATAAAGATAAAAGTTACCCTAGATGCCCTTAAGTACAGAGCAGAAAGATTCCAAATTACCCCTGTCATCTGATAACCAGATTAATATAATTGAAATTCAACCTCTAAAATGCCTGTATGCAAATGCTAGAAGACTAAAAAAATAATATGGGAGAGTTAGGGGCATGTTTACTAAACTGCGTTAACATAGCAACAGCTACGTTAAGGCGCGTTATGTGCCGTTAAGATAGCAACAGCTACGTTAAGGTGCGTTATGTGCCGTTAAGGCGCCTTACACCATATGTACGTGCCTTGTACTGCGCCTCATAAGGTGCCTTCTAATGTGCCTTGTACTGCGCCTGATAAGGTGCCTTCTAACGTGCCTTGTACTGCGCCTAATAAGGTGCCTTCTTACGCTCTGGCCTAGAATGGCAGTGTACTAACCAGTAGGCTATACCTTTATGGCTTGTTGCACAGCACTGGCCGGGTACAGACAGACTGCAGGTCACCGCACAAAACATCTGCTCTGTGTGCCAGGATAGGGTAACCCCCCCAGCACCCATGATGCATTGCACATGCAGAACAGCGGCCTACAGCTGACCACCAAATGGGGTCTGCACCTCACCGGTACTGCAGCGTGGTAAGATGGACTGACAGTGCATGATAATGGCACAGAGTAGGTGCCATAAGGTGCCTTCTAACGTGCCTTGTACTACCCCTCATAAGGTGCCTTCTTACGCTCTGGCCTAGAATGGCAGTGTACTAACCAGTAGGCTATACCTTTATGGCTTGTTGCACACAGCACTGGCTGGGTACAGACGGACTGCAGGTCACTGCACAAAACATCTGCTCTGTGTGCCAGGATAGGGTAACCCCACCAGCACCCATGATGCATTGCACATGCAGAACAGCGGCCTACAGCTGACCACCAAATGGGGTCTGCACCTCACCGGTACTGCAGCGTGGTAAGATGGACTGACAGTGCATGATAATGGCACAGGGTAGCTACAGACCATACCATTGTGCAGGTTCTGTGTTCACCCTGAGGGATAGGAAGGGCGCCCAGCACTAGGTCCACAGTACATGTGGTGCTAGAGATAGGTCCTATTGCTGCCAGTGTGTGACAGGTGTTCCCACCAGTGCAACCGAAAGTACTTCTGTTACCATCTGGGTTCTGCAGTCACATGTGGCACTGTAGGACCAGACACCACTCATATTAGTGTATGTGCAGTTTCAAGGTCTGGCTGCCATGGATACCTGTTATCGGGGGGGGCAGGGGCTAGCCTAGCCTAGCCTAGCATGAGGTTTAGGTAGCACTGCCTTTATGGGTCTAATTGGTATGCACTATATACCCCAAGGGGCCCACAATCACCCCTATTGTAGATGAGGGTGTGGTGGGACAGGTGCCTGCACCCTGCAGAATGGCTGTAATAGCAGCAACCATAGTCCTGCTGGCCGATGACAGCCCTCCAGGGCTGATGGGCCAGAGCCATACATGTGACCATGGCAGACCAGAAGTGATGCTTGGGTGGGCATGGGAAGGCTCCACACCACAGTCTGCCATCACAATCAGACTGCACCTGCAGCATCCTACAGGGCGGTCCCACCATGCACAGACTAATTACAGACATCCCACTAGCCAGTCCATAGTGCATGCTCATGGGGGAACCCTGTGCACCCAGAGGTAGGATACACTGCACAAACACCAAGCAGGTAACTCCATGAGTGGGCCCCAGAACCAGGAACACACAGGTATCACTAAAGATTAATAAGGGGGTGGCACTAAGTGGGAACATAGACACACCATGGTCACTGCTCGGTCAGAGTGAGAGCGACCTACCAGCGTGACATGCTGTGGCCACCCTGCCCATGCAGGTGGTGGTCGAGCACTACAGTGTTCCAGCCATTGCACTCCACCCTGTGCAGATGCATCCTGGCCAATCCACCCTGTCTGGGCCATACCCACAATATCTTACTCCTGATTATGCACATTTGCAGGCTAATGCTGGAAACAGTTTGAGCAATGTGGGCTCAGTGAGGTGTTGGCAGACACAAAACAATGGATAGACATATGCACACTCCCACACCTATCTCAGCATTGTGCAGAGATAGAGGTGGTTTACAACCCTGCCCACCACACTGGTCCTGAGCACAGTGTCGACATTGCTAAACTGTGCAGGAGATAGTAGTAGTGCTCTGGTGATAACTGCAGCTCTGTGCTGGGGCCAACAGCCTGACACTCCATGAGGGTGTGGATAGTGGAGCCCGTGTGAGTGGGTGTTTGTACCCCTGTGCACCACTGCATTGGGGTTTGCCCATGTTGCTGTTGTGGCTGCATTGTGGGATAAAACTATGGGGTGATGCTCTGAAGGTTCCACAGATGGGACTTGAACCTTTTGCTCTTGGACATACTGGCTGAGTGTATTGCACCACACTGTTGTCACAGCAGCATAGTGGTCCCTGGGGCTACCCTTACGTTCCCCAGCCAGATCTCTTCTGTTGCACTGCATACCACGTACTGGTACAGGGCATGGGCTAGGTCCACTGCAGGTGGATGCCACTACTCCCACCAGCACAAACACCCCCCCTGCCATGCCGCCATGACCATAAGCTGTCGGTGCAGGTGGTGTGCAGTCCTAGGCCATCCAGGGGGCAGGTAGGTGGCTGCCTAAGGTGTGGGTTCTGGGGTAGGGGTGCCTACATAGCTGTCCACTCTTCCCCCGGCACTGCCTGTCAATATTATGTGCCCCTTGGGGTTCCTGCTGGGTAATGTCCCATGGATGGGACACTGTGGGACACAGACTCGTTGGCATGTTTGAACCTGGTCTGTTGCTGTCTTACTGGTGTCCATTTTCTGCATTCCTATGTGCTACCTAGGCAACCACCTAGTCCACCCCATGTCCCAGTTGCCACTACTGCATGTCCCGCCTGCAGTCCCCCTATGCCCCATTTGCACCATCAGCATAGTGGCCCTTCGTACATTGCCACTATGCTTTTGCTGCAGATGGAACACTACTATCACCTTTCTTGGGCTCCCTGCCTATGCCCTACATTGCTGACACTGAAATGGTTTCTCTCTCCTGCAAATGTGCATCTAACGGCAGGCTTTCATTCACGTTAAGATTCAGCCCTTCAGTTCAGCACGTTAGTGTGCAGGGAGCCTCTCCATGCCCACTCCCCGCCCATTGACCCCAGCTCTCCGCCCTCTCTCCTCCCTCTGCGGTGTCTACCGTGCCATGGGACGCTTCTGCGCGGGTTGTAACGTTACCGCGCATTACCGTTACGTTACCGCTCGTTAACGTTACATAACGCGCGTTAACGTTACCTACCGCCCGGTCTGTAACGTTACCGCAGTTTAGTAAACATACCCCATAGACACCCTAATAAGCAGCTGGAACAAAACAATAGCCGAATCAGCAATGAAACCACCCATCCAAAACCATCACTCCAGAGAAAACACAACAAACTGGTAAAAACCCTCACTAAAGGACCTGAAGAGAGATCTACAAATCATAAAAAGAAAATGGAGAACTAAATCAGTGGAAACCCTCGACATGTACAAACACAAGCTACAATCTTACCAATTTGCCACCTTCCAAGCTAAAAAGGACTACTACACCAAGATAATTAAGAGCTCCTTAAACCACCCCCAAGAGCACCCGGCTAACTCAGTCAGGGCTTTTAAATGGAGCCGCAGTGCCATGGCATCTTATTGCCATGGCACTGTGGCTCCATTTAAAAGCTGCGATGCCGGCTGCCAGCAAAAAGGGTTTTTTCCCCACAGTCTGACACACAATCTGGCCTCCTTAGGCCAGGGTCAGGCTGTGGGGAATAAACCCTGCCCCCCCCCCCCGCCCCATCTGCTCCCCGGGCCATCAAGAAAAAATCCATGGAAATTAATCCACCTCAGAGGTGGAATAACTTCCCCAGATATTTCACCGGCCCTGGACATACAGGGCTGACATTATATTTGGCTCCTGTTATGTCCAGGGCCGGCGACCACCCACTGCCCATCCAGACTCCACCCCCAGACCACCCCTTCCCTGCCCCCATCTAACTTCTCCACACAACCGGCAGGAAAGTTAATTGGGGGTAGGCAAGGGCATGAATAGCGGGGATTGACATCCCATCCGACCATCCATCTCCGCTATCCGTGGCTCAGAATAACCCCCTGTGCAAAGACCCCACAAACCAAATGGATAAATCCAACCTCACACTACAAGCTATGGCCGACTATTTCCAAGCCCAAACCACAATACACCCAAACAACACAAGCCAACACATAAGCAAACCAAAACAAACCATACACCTAAACACATAGACCTCATTCCTGAAAGTCACACCAGAATATCTAGAGAAGGTCATTTAAAATATCAACACTACTACCTCTCCGCATGACCCATGTCCAGTTAGCTGGATTAAGGCAGCCAAGAAGGAACTCATTCCATCAATGTTAAAAATCATTCAACCATCACTAACTCATGGATATGTACCACCTGATCTCAAGTCGGCTACTATCTATCCTGTCAGGAAAGGACCATCCAATGACATCAACCAACCATCCTCCTATAGACCCATAGCCAGCTTCCCATTCCTGACCAAGGAACTGGAAAAAATCATATGCAGACAACTCCAGGACTACATAGATACAAATCACCCACTAAATCACCAACAATATGGTTTCAGACTACGCCATGGAGTAGAGTCACTCATGACTGCCTTACTTAACAACCTTAACAAAGGCACCGATAAGCCCAAATCCAGTTTCATTTACATTTTCCTAGACATTAAGACAGCATTAGATTACATCCCCCATAACCTAATAATACAATGACTACAAACAATTGGCTTATCAAATACCCCCTCTCATGGTACAAATCCTACCTAACAGACTGCAAACTACAAGTTAGAATAAATCTGAAAATTTCAACCATATACACTCAAACCCAAGGTGTCCCTCAAGGCTCATCCCTCTCAGCCTTATTGTTCAACCTCTTCATACAATCTCTATGCAACATAATTAAGTCCTGCGACATCCTGTACCACATCTATGCAGATGATGCAGTGATTTACACACCTATTAACATCACAAACCTCAACATCACTCCCATACTCTGCAACTGGCTCAAAACTCAGAACCTAAACATAAACCTAAAAAAGTCGGAGGCCATGTTCATCACCAGAGACACTAGCTTCACACCACCTGCCACCATGCCTATTGATGGAACTCTTATCCAAGTCAAACAATGCATGTGATACCTCAGAATTAAACATAGATCAGCACCTCACCTTCAAAACACACTTACGGAACATCATACAGAGCATATATTTCAAGCTAAAAACAATCAAGAATCTTAGGCCACTCCTAACAGACCATGACTTCTGATCTGTCCTCCAAGCAACAATATTTCCCCACTTTGATTACTGTAATATCAACTTCCAAGGCATACCAAACTCAACCATCCTCCCCCTCCAACTTGCACTTAATACAGGTGAAAGAATCCTCTTCAATTCAAAAAGATCGAACCATATCACACCTCTCCTCATGCTACTCATTGGCTCCCCATGGCTCAGTGTATAAAGTTCAAATCCATACTCACAACATTCAAAATCCTAAATGATTCTGCTCCAGCGCACCTACAAACCCTGATCCAGATCACATCAGACAACAGAGGATGAAGAACAAACACAAGGAACACGCTACAGATGCCGGCAATGATCACAAAGACCAATGCCACTACATCTAAGAGGGCCTTCTCTCTCTATGCACTGCTACTATGGAACTCTATCCTGGAAAAGCTAAGGACTACAACTTACATTGCTTCCTTCAGGAAAGCTCTCAAAACACACTTATTCAAAGAATGTTATCCATCAACAGACCCCTTAGCAGCTCCCCCACCAACCTTCTCCCTTCAATATCTCTAAATGCCCCTGTCCCAGAATTCAAATATAAATAGTTACAACCCCCACAATATATGAATGTAAATAGTTACCCCCCATTCACATGTATCAAAGTTCTCCAAGTTGACTACCGTGTTTACTGTAAATGTTCTGTTCCAATTTAAACTGCTTTGACCATAGGATAAAGTGGTATAGAAAAGTTGTTAAATAAAATAAATAAATGAAGCTACAATGTAACTCATTTAAGACTAATAAGAGAAAATATTTTTTAACTCAACGTGTAATCAAACTCTGGAATTCATTACTGACAGATGTAGTAAAAGCTGTTAGTGTAGCTAGGTTTAAAGAAGTTTTAAACAAGTTCCTGGAGGAAAGGTCCATAAACCATTATTAAAGAAAACCCAGGAAATCCACTGCTTACTCCAGGACTATTATTGTGAAAGCTGTGGACTTTGGGTATCTGCCCGATACTTGTAACCTGGATTGGCCACTGTTGGAAACAGAGATACTGTGCTTGATGGACCTTGGTCTGACCCAGTAGGCATTTCTTATGTTCTTATGTAATGTTAAAGTTCTGACTGGAGCAGGGTAGAAACAAAGAAACATTACGACAGAAAAAGACCATATGGTCTATCTAGTCTGTCCTTCCATATCAACCACTACAACAGTCCCCCTTTTTTCCTTTAGAGATCCTCTGTGTTTATCCCATGCTTCTTTGAATTCAGATACTGTCCTCATCTCTACCACCTCCACTGGGAGACTATTCTACGGATCTACCACTCTTTCCATAAAGAAATATTTCCACATATCACTCCTGAATCTATCCCCTTTCACCCTCATCCCATGTCCCCTCATAGCAGAGTTTGCTTTCCATCAAAAGAGGCTCTCCTCCAGTGCATTTATGCCAAGGAGGTATTTAAATGTCTCAATCATATCACTTCTATCCCACCTTTCCTCTAAGGTGTACATATTAAGAACCTTAAATCATAGTATCATCAAACAGATTCAGATTTAGTATTTATTTTTAACTCAATGGTTAGCCACAAGTTTTTAATATGATACTGTTTTTGCTACAATCAAGCGTTTAACTTTATTATATTGCTTTTGTTTGACTCATGCATTCTTTGTACAATGTCCACTCAGATTTTTAATGAGTACCTACACAGTACGATACCGCTTTAATTATCTTGGAGCAGTTACGTAAGAGCTCTCTTTAGAGATTCACCTGAGCTTGTGGCTTTACAGTCTGGGGTCACCTATGCATATAAGGCAATTTATCATTTTATCCTTCCTTCCCTTTCTCTTAGATTTAGGTTCTCTTTTAATATGGAGACACCAAGAAGTCTTTTACAGCCTTTATACTTCCTTACCATACACAATGAGGTTTTACAATTGGCTTCCCTCTCCCTCTCTAATATTGTTATGTAGAACATTTCATTTTCTGCCATACTATGTTAACTCCTATAGTCCTCCCTACAGGTTACTATTATCATGTTAACTTTTCATGAAATGTTTTGGCTTTAAGTATTGTTTTATATATATATATATATATATATATATATATATATATATACACACAGTTATATGTTTGGTCCAACAAACGCTGTTTTATTTTGGGGCATGTTTACTAAAATCCGCAAAAGAGCGCGCCGCAAAATAGCGCACGGCAACGCGGCACTGAAACGCGCAGAAACGTGTTTAAACGCCCCGCACACGTGCGTGTCACCCCCGCACATGTACGCGGCTCACTAACGGGCCCCGTACAAGTGCGGGCCCGCAAATGTCCGATAGAGGCGTGGAACGGCGAAAGGAGGGCGGAGGAAGGCTCCGGAGGGGCGGAGGGACGGGGTCAATGGGTGGAGAGTGGGAGGGGAGAGGCTCCCCGCACAGTATCGGGCCCGAATTTGCATGTAAAAACTACCGCGAGTGAAACACTCGCGGTAGAAAGCATTTAAAGGGAAGAGAAACCATTTCTGTCAGCAATGTACAGGAAAACCGGGGAAACCAGCAAAACGTGAGCAGTGTGATATATGTGCACAGCACAAAAGTGAAAATAAAAATAGAAAATGACCACAACAGAACTATTAAAAATAGTAATTCAGCTGGGGAACAGTTATAGTGATGGGAAAATACAGAAATCACACCCAGCAAAGCTCCAGAAAAAAGAAATGAATTTTGGAAGGGTCTACTGAGAGGAGACTCTTCCAAAAAACATTTCCACGTCTTGGAGCTTTCCTGGGAGTGTTTGCTATGGTTGCCCATTAATATCACTGTTGCCCAGCGTGGTGATATTTTGTCCCACATTTCCCGTGGTCATTTCCGGGGTTTATGTGCACGTTTGTCACCAGACAGGGTGCATATGCCCACAGTAGAATTGCGTAGAGCAGGGTTTGTGACTCCATCCTGCCAGGCTTACTGCCTCCAGGGGCTACACTGTCTCTGTGGCCAAAGTGTGGTACAGCGGACAGAGTCATTACCTCTAGGACCAGAGGGCAGAGGTTCAAAGCCCAGCTGGGGCTACTACCAATCCTGCCCACATATTTTTCCCACAACTAAACAGTGATAGTAAGGACACACCTTTCATGGCGGGGACATATGCAATGGTAAGACATCTATCTTTTACCCCACTGAGCACAGACACCATGAACAGGGGCAGTACCTAGAGCAGAATCACCCAAATGCAGTCCTGGTGGGCCACACACCAGTCAGGTTCCATGCTGACACTCATACAAATGCCTGTGCTGTATATCTATGCACCACCCCCATGGCATGTAGATGTAGCCCATGCATATTCATGAGGGATAGCAGGAAAACCCGAACAGTGTGATGCAAACCTGGACTGGAGTTGGGAATCTGTGCCGTAAAGCAGCAGCCATCAAGGGCAGACACACCCACACCCACAGGCCCCATTGGCCAATGTCTCCTGGAAAGGCAGAACATTGGACCGTGCATGCAGCAGCACCCACAACGAGCACTTGCATAACTTACCAATGTCACCCTACACCTGAGGTATACGGTACACAGCTCGGAGACGTTTGCTAGGAGCACAGGCAGGCAGTTATCCATACGTTACGTACATACTGCTAGTTGACCCCATCCAAACAATCTGTTAGGTGTTTGCGGGGCATGCTCCAGGCCTGGCCTCTGACGGTGCTTACCACCCTGGGGAGTGACCACCAGCTGTAATGCGTACCATATCCATGCCTTGCCGTGCTCAGGACCGGTTTGGTGGGCAAGGCTACTTACCCCCTCAATCGTAGCACCATGATGGCAGAGGTGTGGAAGTGTGTGTCTGTCTATACAGTGGGTGTTGGCTGCAAGCCCCTTCAACAGCCCGCACTGCCAGTATTGGCCAGTCAATGTGCATAATGAGGTGCAAGGTACCATGGGTATAGCCAGGGCAGGGTGGCGTGGCCAGGATGCATCTGCACTGGGCATAGGGCCCTGGCAGGGACATTGGCTGGGATATTGTAGTGTCCGGCCACCACCTACACAGACAGGGTGGCCAAAGCATGTCCTTCTGGGGGATCACGCTCACCCTGACTGTGCAGTGACCACAGCATGGCTAGGCCCCCCCATAGTGCTGTATAGTAGTTCTCTCATGTGATAGATATGGGTTTCTCTTTGGGGCCCAGTCACTGATCTATCTGCTTGCTGTGTATGCAGACAGCCCAGTTCTGGGTGCATGCATCTCCATTGGGAACATGCACTATGGACTAACCAGCAGACTGTTTGTAGCTGGTAAATGTCTTGCTATAATGGCTTGCAGGGTGCAGTGGCTGTTGGCTTGCTGCAGGGGAATATCTGGTGGTGGAGTGCAGCTTGCCATACCTTGGGCTTATGTCTGTCTGCTATTGTGTTATGGCTGTGTATGGAGCTAGCTGCCGGGTGGGGTGGGTGGTGTTCCTCAGTAGGACTGGGGTTGATGTTGCCCTCTACTGCCACCTTTGCAGGGAGGTAGAGTGTGGATCCCTTGATGGGGACCATGTTTGCCACTTGGGGGGTGGGGTGCCTGATGGCGGCAGACAGTGATATCCATGGTGTTTGTGCAGAAACTAGCTATCTTACACATTAACACTGCTTTGGAATGCCCGCTTGGCCTCCATCAGCCATGGCAGGTGTTGTTGACCTGGTCCTGGCCACCTCATTGCACACTCAGGGTGAGCACAGTACCCGCACGATGTAACGGTGTGTGGCTACTCTGTGCCAGTACAACACCCGGTCAGTGCCCCCTACTAGGCCAAGGTGCTGTGTGGGTGCACCCGGTCACTTCCCCCAACAGGGCCGAGGTGCTGTGGGGGTGCATTCCCCATCTTGTGTCCATCTGCGGACAGCTAATTTGCATGTGCAGTGCATCATGGGTACGGGTGGCCTAACCCTATCCTGTTGACACCAGCAGACTGTCTGTGAGGTGACGTGTAGGCTATCTGCAGCCAGCCAGGGGCCTGCTTACAGCTATGGAGCTGTAGTGCAATGGTTACATCACTGCCTGTGCAGCCAGAGGTCATGGGTTCAAACCCACAGTGGGGCCCTTTGGTAGGGCTATCCACAGCTTTATTTTTATTTACTGTACATATGTCTATGCCGGCAAGACCACCCTCAGCTTACTATACCCATTAGGTGCCTCTGAGGGTGCTTCATAGGGCGCCCTGTAGGCCACCTTATGGTTGCCATCCCTATAGGGTGCACTATACATTATCCTGTGTCGCAACATACATGCTGCCCTATAGGGGTCATTCAAGGGTGCCTTGGCGAACAGTGCACTGTAACATGTGCCTTATGGGCCGCCGTATGTTAACATGCTGGGAGAGTGCGTTTGCTAGTAGTGATAACAAAATAAAATTATACAGCCTCCTACAGCACTCCACAACATAATACATACTGCCTCAGCAGGCATTTTTCACTGGGCATTGTGAGGAGTTGAACCCCTGATCCCTGCACCATTGGTCAGTGTTTTAACCATTGTGCTGTGGCTCTGTTCCTGTGCTTGTGCATCAGCGCGCCGCCTTGTGCCTATCAGCGCGCCGCCTTCTGCCGCCCAAGGGGACCAGTGCGCCGCCTTCTGCTGCCCAAAAATAACTGTGCGCCGCCTTATGCCGTTCCAAATTAATTTGCCTCCTAAAACAATGTTAATCATTACAGTTACTGCCTCAGCTGACCTTTGTCATTGTGCACACTGGGGGATTGAACCCATGGCCCCTGCACCATTGGTCAGTGTCTTCACCATTGTACCACGGCTCTGCTGTTTTGTATACTCAGCAGCGCGCCACTTTGCCTTTCCACACGCTAATGTCGCCCCCCGCACATTAGCGCGACGCGCACACGTCCAGTTGCTTACTACCGTTTTTTTTCTATTTTCTGCCTGAACCGCCCACTCCTTATATGGCACAGGCACACTAGCGCGGTCCCGCACGTTAGGAATGTTTAGTAAACATGCCCCTTTGTTTATTATCTTTAATTTTATCATAGTCTATTTATATCAATTGGTCTTGTGCACATTTTATTTATGTTAACTTTACACATATTTATGTTCATGCATGTTTTATAGTTATAATAATTTTTATGTTCTTTATTAACTTTGATGTATGATTGAGTTTTGTTATAAGACTGTGTTTAAATATGTTTGTTTTATTTTATATGAGGTTTATCCCCCTGAAGAAGGTCAGTTTGCTGAAACACGTTGGGGTTTTTCTAATCAAGGCTGTTGAAATCCACCTTGCTCTTGTTTGTTTGTTGTGTAGTAGCTGCAAGTGTGTGCGCTCATTTTGCCGGCTGTATGTCTGCACTGTTCTCAAGCTTCAAGCATAACACCTGGCTTTCTGTTTTGCAAAAATAAGGCCATAGAATGTCACATGCACATTTGGTTCTACCGAAAATCAGCTTTACAAACAATGTTCCCATCAAGCTGCTCAGGAGTCCACCACCCACTCTGCTGCCACTAGGGGAGGTGCTGCAGTATCATAGCACCTCCCCCAGGAGAAGCAGCAAGGGTGGAAGACTTCACACAACTTCACAGAAATGTGATTTATCAGGAGCAGCAAAACATTGTATTAGTTAGAGGGGCCAAACAAACCAATTTCTAGCCCCACCCCCTAGCCTCTAGTTGATAATGCTGTGTTGGGTGAATTATTGATAGGGATCATGGCTTCTGTGACTCACCCCATTCCGCTGCCTATGTTGTTTACAAATATTCCTAAAAATTCCTTCTGTGACAAACATCTGTATCTAGAATTTTAGCTTGGACTCTGCAGAGAGCACTAGAACTAAAATTTACCCGGCCATGTTCTCTCTGCATTCGAACTTCAACACTAGGATTTAGTCTGATTCTATTTAACAAATCTAGACTGGAGTTTCTAATCATAATATCATCTTGCAGAATCCAGACATTAGAGTTATCTTAATATCCATACCCAACTTCACCTGATCTGCCTGGTTCTGATCTGCACTATGTTCTCTTCCCAAACTGTTCATCATGTCTGATATTCCCGTGAAAAAATACATTAAGACAGCCAAGGATGTGCTATTTTATTTTGTTTCATTTATTTTGTTTCATTTTCTTACAACCTGTACCACACCACCAATTAAACCCAGTCTTGGAGTTCTCTTCCATCTCTCTCACCCCTTTTCCCCTTCCTTAAGCTTTCACAATCCCCAGGGGGACAGAAATTATTGAGGATGATGGTTGCTTAAGGAAAAATACAAAAATGGGAGGTATGGAAAAGAAGCCTGAAGATTTTTTTTTTACAAGTTTAAGGTATGAATTTAACAGACAGGAGGTGGTTGCAGGGCCGGCTGCCAGCTTTTTTTCTTTTTTTTTTTTTTTTTAATTGAGATTTTTCAGTCAGATACAATAACCAAATTAAATACAAGATATCTTACTAAATATAAAGTTACAAGAAATATCAATCCACATACATTAAACAGTAGTTTCAGTCCACGTCAAGGGAGCCAATTACAACTATTTAAACAAAGAAGTATCTTATAACAAGAAAACAAGCCATAAGGCCACATATCAAGAGGAACCTACATCAATGCTATCTAACCCTGCTGAGCCCTGACGATCAATCAAAAATTTTTCCAGATGTGTGACATCCTGAAAAACAAAAGATCTACCCTCATAACTAATGAGGCACTTACAAGGAAAACGAAGGAAAAACGTTGCACCCAGTGCTAGAACCTGAGGCTTTAAAGTTAGAAATTGCCTCCGTCGCATCTGGGTGCTGCGGGACACATCTGGGAAAATGTTGACTTTTTGCCCACAAAATAAGGTGGACTTTACTTTGAAAAAGGCCTTCAAGATTTGTTGTTTAACTACAATAGAGAATAAAGTGACCACCAAAGTGGACCGCACAGGAATATTATCAGAAGAGTCTTCCAGAAAAGCAGTAAGATTAGCTACACTAGGAACTATCTCATCAACTTCTACATCAACAATAGATGGCTTTTTAGTGCCAGAAGGTATATAATATATCTGTTTAACATCAATAATATCTGACAGGGCAAGAACCTCTTTCACATATTTATCAAACAAAATTTTTGGTGAGAGCAAAGATGTATAAGGAAAATTCAAAATTCTCAAATTACAAGCACGCATGGAATTCTCTAGGGCCTCCAACTTAGAATGTAAAATCATAGAATCTTTAATACCCATCACATTAATAGACTGTAGTGGAAGGACCTGGGATTCCAATTTATCAACTGCCTTATCAAGTGAAGATACCTTCTTATCAAGTTGCTGCATAGCAGCTACAGCATCTTGTGAGAAGGACGCTAAGGAACTAAACGTTTGAAGACACTTTAGCATCTATGCACCGCAAAGCCCCCCATAAATCCTTTAATGTAACCTCAGTTTCAGATGACAGGACTGGTAGTTCCATAGAGCTCTCCAGTGCTGACAACTGAACAGGACAAGGCAATTTAATAGCAGCCATATCCCTGCTGAACTGTGATAAGACCCCAGAGTTAACACCGCCAGGGCAGGGGGGAGGGGACCTCCCTCCCGGGCTCAAGGACACCCCTTCCGGCGAGGACTGTGCCAGAGGAACTGGAGCAAAATGTTTGTCCAGTGGGCCGACTGGTTTTCCCCCACCAGCATCGGCCGCCGGGACCTTCCCTTGTGACTTTCCCTTCCTCTTCCCCATAATATCAAACGCTACTGAAAAACAGAAAAAGAATACACGAAGGAGAACTCACAATATACAGCAGGAAAACAAGTCCTCTGACATTCCAGCGTCGCTGCGGCGTCGAAGGGGCGTCTAAGGGGCAGAACCTGCCCCTTTAGACACGCCCCTTAAAACACGCACCACGGCCGCGCTCCACGGTCGCGGAGAAAAGGGGGTGTTCACTTTATATAGCAAAAGGACCCCTCGAGTAACAGGCTGACCGAGGAGTGCCTGCAGTGGACCGGCAGCAGCAGCAAGGAAGTCCCCGCACTCCAGCAGACCTCAGCAAGGCACGCACACTCCTCCCTCACTCTCCGGTAACAGCTCCAACTCCCAGATGGCAGCAAGGAGGATTTTAAAGGCTCCGGAGGACCCTCGAGTAGCAGGCTGACCGAGGAGTGCCTGCAGTGGACCGGCAGCAGCAGCAAGGAAGTCCCCGCACTCCAGCAGACCTCAGCAAGGCACGCACACTCCTCCCTCACTCTCCGGTAACAGCTCCAACTCCCAGATGGCAGCAAGGAGGATTTTAAAGGCTCCGGAGGACCCTCGAGTAGCAGGCTGACCGAGGAGTGCCTGCAGTGGACCGGCAGCAGCAGCAAGGAAGTCCCCGCACTCCAGCAGACCTCAGCAGGGCACGCACACTCCTCCCTCACTCTCCGGTAACAGCTCCAACTCCCAGATGGCAGCAAGGAGGATTTTAAAGGCTCCGGAGGACCCTCGAGTAGCAGGCTGACCGAGGAGTGCCTGCAGTGGACCGGCAGCAGCAGCAAGGAAGTCCCCGCACTCCAGCAGACCTCAGCAGGGCACGCACACTCCTCCCTCACTCTCCGGTAACAGCTCCAACTCCCAGATGGCAGCAAGGAGGATTTTAAAGGCTCCGGAGGACCCTCGAGTAGCAGGCTGACCGAGGAGTGCCTGCAGTGGACCGGCAGCAGCAGCAAGGAAGTCCCCGCACTCCAGCAGACCTCAGCAGGGCACGCACACTCCTCCCTCACTCTCCGGTAACAGCTCCAAGTCCCAGATGGCAGCAAGGAGGATTTTAAAGGCTCCGGAGGACCCTCGAGTAGCAGGCTGACCGAGGAGTGCCTGCAGTGGACCGGCAGCAGCAGCAAGGAAGTCCCCGCACTCCAGCAGACCTCAGCAGGGCACGCACACTCCTCCCTCACTCTCTGGTAACAGCTCCAACTCCCAGATGGCAGCAAGGAGGATTTTAAAGGCTCCGGAGGACCCTCGAGTAGCAGGCTGACCGAGGAGTGCCTGCAGTGGACCGGCAGCAGCAGCAAGGAAGTCCCCGCACTCCAGCAGACCTCAGCAGGGCACGCACACTCCTCCCTCACTCTCCGGTAACAGCTCCAACTCCCAGATGGCAGCAAGGAGGATTTTAAAGGCTCCGGAGGACCCTCGAGTAGCAGGCTGACCGAGGAGTGCCTGCAGTGGACCGGCAGCAGCAGCAAGGAAGTCCCCGCACTCCAGCAGACCTCAGCAGGGCACGCACACTCCTCCCTCACTCTCCGGTAACAGCTCCAACTCCCAGATGGCAGCAAGGAGGATTTTAAAGGCTCCGGAGGACCCTCGAGTAGCAGGCTGACCGAGGAGTGCCTGCAGTGGACCGGCAGCAGCAGCAAGGAAGTCCCCGCACTCCAGCAGACCTCAGCAGGGCACGCACACTCCTCCCTCACTCTCCGGTAACAGCTCCAACTCCCAGATGGCAGCAAGGAGGATTTTAAAGGCTCCGGAGGACCCTCGAGTAGCAGGCTGACCGAGGAGTGCCTGCAGTGGACCGGCAGCAGCAGCAAGGAAGTCCCCGCACTCCAGCAGACCTGAGCAGGGCACGCACACTCCTCCCTCACTCTCCGGTAACAGCTCCCCCGGCTGCCAGCTTTTAGTGTCTGCTGGCAATGATGCACGCCAAAATATTATTTTAGTATGTGCTATAGTAAAATGGAGTGCACAAAATAATACCCAAAGGGAAATGGAAAATGTAAATAAAACAAAAGAACCTACCAACTAAGCAGAGAAAGACCAAAAGGAAAATAAATATTCATACCCTACTATTGAAGAATAACACAAATCCTTCCACCTCTAATCCCCATTTATTTATTTATTTATTTAACAATGATTTATATACCGCATCTTCCATAGTTCAGTTGCGGTTCACAATAAACAACAGTTAACAAATCGGAGTTTGTTTTACATAAAACATCATATGACCAAATAACAATAAGATAAACAACTAGTGTTAATACAGAACAGTATAGAACAGTGCAAACTATATACATTATGTACAAATACACATTATGTGGGGCTTAAGCGTTATTCAAAGTACAGTATCAGCTATGAAGAATTGTATGTGTAGGTCATTTGGGATTTGTTAGATAAAAACTGGTTAGCCATTATCTAAGTCTATTGAGGGATGAACTGAGTTGTTGTAATGTTTAGAAAAGAGATAGGTTTTCACTTTTTGCGGAATTCGATGATCTCGGTTAGTAATCTTAGATCATCTGGGAGGGAATTCCAGATTGTTGGAGCTGCATGAGAAAAAAGCTCTATTGTTTGTGAGTTTATTTGCTTTTATGAAGTCTTTGGGAGTTTTAGTTTATTTGTTTGTCCTTTTCTTTGAGTAGATTTTGAGTGCTCTTTGCTGATTAGGTTACTTAGGGTGACTGGGGCCATGTCGTTTAGAGTTTTAAATGTGGTTATCAATGTTTTGTATACTATCCTACTTTGTATAGGCAGCCAGTGAAGGGATTCTAGTATTGGTGTTATATGTTGATGTGCGTTGTACTTTCGTTATTATCCGAGCTGCTGCATTCTGGGCAAGTTGAATTCTTTTAATATTTTGTTTTGTTATACCCAATAAAATTAGGTTAGCGAAGTCAAAGTGGGGGGTTATGATGGCTTGAATTATGCTGATGAAATCATGTATGTATACAAGGGGTCTTAGTTGTTTAAGGATTTTGAGTTTGAAATAGATTTTCTTTGTGGTGTTTCTAATGTGGGTGTCTAATGTAAGGTGTTTATCTAGAATAACACCTAGATATCTTACTTCATTTTTTATTTTAATTTCTTGGTTTTGAAGTGTTATGTGTGTAGGTGGAGTATAGGATTGGTTTTTGGTGACGATTAGCACTTCAGTTTTGGAGTGATTTATTTGGAGATTGTGGGTATTTAGCCAGGATGTGACTTCATTGAAGCAATCTGACAGAGTTTGCATCGGTAAGTTGGGAATCGTGAACGGAATGTACATCATGATATCATCTGCGTATAGATGATACAGTACACCAAATTTTTTAAAGATATTGCAAACAGGTTTTATGTATATGTTAAATAGGAGTGCTGATAACGCTGATCCTTGAGGTAAACCGGTTTCCAGTTTGGGGGTGGGGAGTGTTGGGACCCACTATGGCCATCAAAGAGGTCAGAAATGATTTATCAAAGAGGTCGGAAATGATTCAATAATGTATTACCCGATGCAGCAACCTGCACTGCCCTTAGTGTGGCAGTTTGTGCTTGATTTTCTCTCGCTAATCTTACTCCCCAGTGTAGGAAGAAAGATTAGCATGAGATAATCAGCTCTAAACCATTTCATCAAAGGCTAGCACGGGACATGCAAAACAGTTGAATACAAAATCGCTCTCAATGCAAAAAACTGTGCTGAAACTCAGACATTTTTTTACTCATCCCATAATGCTGAATATGCCAGCTCAAGGTCGGTGTAAAGATCTAGCCAGGAGCAAAATAGTCATGTGAGGTGAAGTGTCAACATCACCTCAGGTGACCCACAATCCCTGGTGGCCCAAGTGGGCCATAGACAACCCTATCCTTCATAAAAAAACTCATTGGTGACGTTAGTGGGCCCTAGGGCCCCCCAAAACAATCATTGATGGCCATAGTAGGTCCCAACACTCCCCACCCCCAAACCCATCACCTTTACATACATCAATTCAGAGGTTAACATGGATTAAAATGGATTCTTCATGCATTATGGGCTAGATTTACTAAAGTGTGCTAATCACTTTAGTTCATGGTGACACTGTCAATGAACACTGTTAGTAAATGGATCCTATTGCATAAAATGGGGCATGCACTAAATATTCCACATTGATGCAAGCTAGTATGCATTAATATGGTAGTGCAAGATAGCAGATCTATCACCAAGGTGCCTTTTAATAAAGTGCATTAAGGTTTAGCAACTAGCATGCATTTAGCACTAAAACTAATGCGTGATAGCTGCAACCCTTATGTGCTAACTGCCAGGGGCATGACACTGAACGGTACTCTAGCATGCCATGGGAGCGTGCACTATTACTGTAGGTGCATGGAACGTCACTTATTGAGGTGGGATTAGGTGAACCCATGCTAATTGCACAAGGTGCAGGTAGTGTGAAGTGTACTGTTTTCAAGTGCCGTTGAGTCGGTGTCGACTCATGGCGATCCTCTCGATAGTTATCCTAAATTGTGTTCGGTCTTCAGTCAGGCGGCTCATTATTAACAGAGTGGCACCTGTAGCTTCTCTTATTGTATCAATCCATCTCATTGTCAGTCTTCCTCTTTTGCGTTGACCTTCTACGTTGCCAAGTATGATGTCCTCCTCTAACGATCTCTCTCTTCGCATGGTGTCCAAAGTATGAAAGTCAAAGTCTTGTCATCCAAGCGTGTAAAGAAAGCTTAGGTTTGATCTCCTCTAGTACTGACTGGTTTGTCTTCAGGCAGCCCACGGGATACACAGTATATGTTGCCAGCACTACAGTTCAAAAGCATCGATCTTCTTCCTCTCTATATTTTTCACTTTCCAACTTCGCATCCATATCACATTATTGAAAATACCATGGCTTGAACAAGTTGAATCTTTGTATGTGCCCTTTTTTTCTTTTAGAGATCCTTTGTGTTTGTCCCATGCCTTTTTGAATTCTGACATTGTCCTCATCTCTACCATCTCCAGACTATTTCACGGATCTACCACTCTTTCTGTAAAAAAATATTTCCGCATATAACTCCCGAGTCTATCCCCTCTCACCCTCATCCTATGTCCCCTCATAGCAGAGCTTGCTTTCAATCAAAAGAGGCTCTCCTCCTGTGCATTTATGCCACTGAAGTATTTAAACATCTCAATCATATCTCCTCTATCCCACCTTTCCTCTAAAGTATACATATTAAGATCCTTAAGTCTATCCTCATATGCTTTATAATGAAGACCACTAACCATTTTAGTAGCCACCCTCTGTACCAACTCCAACCTGTTTATATCCTTTTGAAGGTGTAATCTCCAGCATTGCACTATCACCTCCTTTCTTCTACTGGCCATTCCTCTCCCTATGCACCCAAGCATCCTTCTAGTTTTTGGTGTTGCCTTTTCTACCTGTTTAGCTACTGTAAAATCATCAGACACAACCACGCCTAGGCCCCGCTCTTCTTTTGTGGACAGAATTTCTTCACCCCCTATACTATATTGTTTCCTTGGATTGCTGCAGCCCAAATGCATGACCTTGCATTTTTTAACATTAAATCTCAGCTGCCAAATTCTAGACCATTCTTCAAGCTTAGCTAGATTCCTCCTCATGTTATCTACATCTTCCTGGGTGTCTTCTCTGTTCTATTTTGTGTCTATTTTGTGAAGTTTAATGAACATAACCCAGTTTAAGCTACGATGTAAACCACTTTGACTAAATGATAAAGTGGTATAAAAAAACTGTTAAATAAGTAAATTGTGAACACACTCTAGTTATTAAGTCAAATTTTACCATATTGAGGGGAACTTTAGAAGAGCTGTCCAAGTGCTATCTGGGACATCTAAGCCAGAATGTCTGAAGAAAGCAGGCATGCCCAATACGGACGTCTGCAGGGGTGTCTACATAGACATCCCCAGAACCATATTTCAGAATATAGATGTCTAGGAATGCTTTCTTCTCTACACCCTCTTGATGTATTTCAGTTAAAATGAGCACTGTTCATGCCTGGAGCAAGTCACATGTTAGCCAAATGATTCTGTGATGAAGGGGGTGACGTCCAGAATCCTGGGAACACCTTAATCATGCCTTCTCCATGCCCCTGTTCAGACCTGGACCCCTCATACTGGGGATGTCCCCAGAGTTGGCTTCTAAAATGGATCTGGACACTTCTCTGTGCTTTGGACATCCAAAGCACACATATAGATTCTAAAATGATCCCCATACTATCTACAGAAATCGCACCACATATGGGAATAATGAAATTAAAATTAAAAGTCGCATGTCTTGCTAAGGCAAAAGCTCTGAAGGGAATTTCTGAAGGTGACACACTAATAATAATAATAGTCAGTAAATAATAATGAATAAGACAGATAACCTCAGTTACTCACATGGCCAAGTCTGTGGCTGTCCTTGGTCCATGAAGAAAGCAGTGGGGCTTGCTGTCTTACTCCCCGGTGCCGCTCAGAAAGCTTCCCAGCTCAGCCTTTCCTCATGACAGGCAGCTGAGAAACCCACTTCCTGCCCATCCAAATACAGTAAGAGAGGCACGCCTCACTCAGTGCCATGACTCCCCCCTCACCTTGACTAGCCTTGCTTCCCCTTTTCTTTAATGACGCCTAATTGTTACTGCTACGAATTTGAAAAAGAAGAAAGCATCATGGGGTTTTGGGGTCTATGTATGCACTGCATGTCTGAAGTGCCCCTGCCTCCTCTGATGCAACTTCCTGTTCCTGAGGGGCAGGGACGCATCCAACATGCTGCATGCATGTGTGTTCCAAAGTCCCAAAGCTGCTTTTTGTTCTGAATCTCTGCTGTGCATTGCTTGCCGCCATTCGTCCTACAGCTGGGCCCAGCGGGCTCACTGTGCCAACCGTGCTGCCCTCCTGTGACTACTGCCTATGCAAGCGAACAGTTTGCACAATGGGTTGCATCAGGCCTGCTCATGCTTTAATGCGCAGTAAGCGGTTAGCATGGGCCATGGTAGCTGCTACTGCACTCGCATTACAGTTGCTCCACCCTAACTCCCACATTAACTATTCATCTCTCAACAGGGCAGAGAATGGGCAGGTTATGGGCGGAGGGTGGGTGTGAACTGTGCATTACAGTCAGCGCATGGTACTTATGCTGAGCTTAGCACGGTGCACATAACTCCACCTCAATCAGTGGCATTAAATGCACCCAACGTAACTGAACGGCTTTCGCATTCGGTAAGGGATTTTTCCCTGCGCTTAGTGCAGGGGCTGCAACGGTTACTGCTTGGCCGTTGCACTTACTGCAAATTGGGTTTTTGTTCCTAATAATAGGGCACCTTTGACGATACAATCTTAGGGGAAGGGGGTCCAGCCGTGCTATAAAAATGTCAAGTATTAGAATAACTGGGTCTAGGCACTGCAACTGAAATAAGTTTTTGCATTCTCTGACTACGTTTAAGCAGCGTTCTCCAGGAATGTAGAGTATTGTTCTCACAGACTGATTTCTAGATAAAAAGAAAATCCTGTGTGGATGCTACCTGACAGGGAAGTAACCCGCTGACCCCCAGTCGTTGCCTCCCTTGTCGTTCCTTTTCTGAGATGAAAACCCTAGCAAACAATAGGTCAGTGTTGCATTGTCTTCCAAGTGTTTACACCATGTTTCATTTTAACTTGAGCCGTCGTTACTGTTTCTTTTGTTGAAGAGGGTCGAGCGACAGCAGTCTGGAGAGATGATTCATGAGGAGAGAACAGATGGCTCGGGGAGAGACACCAAGCTTCATTACAGACGAATATGGAACTTGTCATTTAGTTAGGAAAAAAAAAAGGGTAACGTGTTAGTTTTTGTTCCGAGCACAACATTGAGTGAACGACCCTACTTAGTGCTAATGACGAAGCAGCCTGTGAGGTTGAGAACGCTCTCTCTCTCTCCATCTGTGAACATTTAAAGGATCCTCTGCAGCAGAATGTCAGTCGGAGGTTCCCTGTAAGGCATGGGGGTTACATTAAAGGACATAATACTGTTCCTAGGAAGATCATGGAGCCAGCCTACTTAAATTATTTCCTCTCTCCATCTATGGGCGATCAAGGGAGCCAGTCCTGTGTTTTCAATGCCTTATTGTCTAAAGTTTTTCCCACTGAGGAGTTTTCCACCAAGTAACTTCTTAGAATTGAGAGTCAGGTGGTCATGTTGTCTCCACTACACCGAGAATCAAGAAGTTGCCCATGGGCTTAATCTCCAGATACGTCAGTGCTGACAAAAAGATATAGAAGCGAGGACCTGCATTCTTTGGTTCTGAAACAAATTAAAATGCCTCAAATAAAATAAGTAACATATATGAAAATAATGTCGACCTTGAGGACACCACTCGTACCAACTTTACACTCACTCATACAGGTCTTTGCAGAAAACTAGTGTGGCTTTTAAGCACAGATAATGCCATTTTTAAGCACACTTAATGCTAACGACAAATACAGAAAATAGACGGACATGCAGGAAAAACTAGCACACAATTAATGCCAAGAATATTTAAATGTATTTAAATTACAGACAAATGAGCAGCACATAATGAAATGGTATGCAAATATTGGCTGTGCCTGATGCAGAGAAACGCATAGAGGATTTTACAACCAGCCTTAACGCCAATATCTTACGCCTTGAGGTGGCTTAAACATCTAACACATGCCCCCAACTTTATTTTGATGGCATCAGGTGCCTTCCTTGATGCCTGGATCATCTAAGCCAGAGGTTCCCAACTCCAGTCCTGGAGGGCCAAACACCATTCAGGTTTTCAGGCTGTCCCTAATAAATATGCATGAGATGCATTTGCATGTACTGCCCCCATTGTATTCAAATGTATCTCATGCATATTCATTAGGGACAACCTGAAAACCTGAATGGTGGTTGGCCCTCCAGGACTGGAGTTGGGAACCTCTAATCTAGTGGACTTGTCAAAGATGATCCAGGAATAGAGGAAAGCCCCCGATGCCATCAAAATATTGTCAGGGCTGGTGCCCCTGACAGAAAGCAAATCCCCTGCTGGCCCCGCAGCACTGAACTCCCCACCCCCCCCGACTAAAAATAAATCTGGTGGCCCAGCGGCCCTGAACCCCCACTCCCCTCCCTCCTCCCAGTACCTTCAGGAAGGAGCATGAACACTGCCCATGCACTCCAGCCCTTGCCCCGCCATCTTAAAAATTGGCAATACAAGGTCCAAATGGTGCATCCTGAGATGCACTGGGTGAGGTCAGACTGCCATATAAGGTAGAATATGCCTTATATGGCAGTCTGACCCCACCTAGTGCATCCCTGGATGCACCACAGTGGGTCAGATGTCGCCATTTTCCAGATAGCAGGGCAAGAGCAGGAGTATGTGGGAAGAGGTCCCACTCATTTCTGAAGGTACTGGGAGGGGGATAGGGGGTTTGGGGCTGCTAGACAACCAGGGATAGTTTTGTTTGGGCAGGGGTGGGGGTTCAGGGCTGCTGGGCCACCAAAAATTATTTTTACTTGGGCGGGTAGGGTGGATTAGAGCTACTGGGCCACCAGGGATTTACTTTGTGTCGGGGCACCGGCTCTCAACGGTATTGTGATGGCATTGGGGGCTTTCCCCGATGCCTAGATCACCTGAGGGTAGTTTGACATTTCCCCTGAGATGATCCAGGCATAGGAGAAAGCCCCCGATGCCATCAAAATACTGTCAGGACCCCCTATGCAAATTAACAACATAGTGCCCATTTCTCTGGGAGAACATGTTAAACTTGCGCTGACTTCTTATGCGCATGTGTTTGACTTGCTCTCCCATTTTCTGCACAGTTTAAACCATGGCTCATTTGCTTATGAGCCCCTTTCTGCATGCCTGCACTGAAGTCGTGCGCTATTGGTACACTGCAAATAAGCATAAAATGCTGATAGAACGTGACTTCAGTGCTGGTTTTCTGCATCAGCCTGATAGTTAGCAGAGTGGTGGTGTCACAAGATAAATTTCTCATGTAATAGATGTACAGTACCTTTTCTCAAAAGAGCTTGAAAGACTGACAAGAACAATCGAAATGTCTGACGGAGAAAGTGGTAACTGTCAGCACCTGGGTTGGCTACCTAATTTTTAAAATATGGTTTAATTAGCAGTTTATTTTTCAAATAAATATTTTTTTTCTCAGTTTTCTTTAAAACAAAGAAAGACAAAGTCACAAAATCTCAGTTTTGATGGAATGTTAGAAAATTCTGCTCTCTTTCTTTGCACGCTTAGGATCCATGTCTGTTTTACACTAGAGATGGATGAACAAGCACTGTTACAGTAACATGGAACCCCATTCAGAGAGGGGCCTGTCCGTCCCGTCCAGACACCCAGAATCTGTATGGGCTGGATTTGCACCTAATTCTGATCCCTTGGGGACTATATGTCCCGGAGGGATCAGAATAGGGTGCAACCAGCCTGGATGTGCAGGACCTGTCCCAATTTTGGGCGCTTAGATACCCCACACCTTCCTCATCCAACCCAGCCATGGCTCCTGCATGGAGCCCAGTGCTGTGGCGTCCCATTGCCATGGCACCGGGATGCCATGCAGCAGTTGCGCTCACTCCTGGATGCAGATTAGCCTTCTTTCCTCACCGTCTGATCCCTGAACAGGCCTGCTATATGTCCCCGAACAGGCCGGGATCAGGCTGTGGGGAATCTCCTGTGCCCTTCTTACGTTTTAGGATGGGCCACCGTTGCGGATTGTTGCACTTGGGGGGACCTATTCCACCTCCAAGGTGGAATAGGTCCCACGTTTATCTCCCTGACCCTAGACATACAGAGCCATCGCCAGAATTGGCACTGTACATCTGGGGTCATAGGGCTGCCTCTGCACCGCCCACTCTCTTCCCTGTCACCACCCCCTCATCCAGAGCTCCCCGCACAGCGGGCCTGAATGTGCAGGGAGCTCTAGACCTGGAATTTGGTGCCGATAGCTATAGGGATTTGGACATTCATCCCAGATTGATAACTCCTCTAGTCACCATTCTGCATGCCACCCATAGTAACATAGTAAATGACGGAAGATAAAGACCAATCAGTTGTAGAAAATCACACCAATCATATACTTCTCCATTGCCTAAATTCACACTCTCCCTTCCTCCTTTCTCAATCTATGTGGATAGCACTCTTCTTCTTCCTGTTTCCTCAGCCCAGAACCTTGGGATCATATTTGATTCCTCCCTCTCCTTCTCCACACACATTCAACTGATAGCTAAAACATGTTGTTTCTTCTTTTTACAATATCAGCAATTTTTCCCCTTCCTTTCTGAACACACCACTAAGACACTTATCCACTCTTTAGTCACCTCCCATCTTGACTATTGCAACCTCATCCTTGCTGGTCTTCCCCTGAATCATCTCTCTCCCCTTCAATCTGTTCAACTCAGCTGCATGACTAATCTTCTGCTAGCTCCAGTATGCTCATATAACCCCTCTTCACAAGTCACTTCATTGGTTTCCCTTCCATTTCCATATCCAGTTCAAACTTCTCTTTCTGACCTATAAGTGCATTCATTCTGCTGCTCCTCAATACCTTTCCTCTCTCATGTATCCCTATACCCCTCCTCATGAACTCTGCTCTTCTAGTGGATTGCTTCTCTCTGTCTCCTTTTCTTCCACTGCCAACTTCAGACTCTGATCCCTTCATCTTGCTGCTCCTTATGTCTGGAACAAAGTACCTGAGTCTTTACATCAGGCTTCATCTCCGCCCCTTTTCAAATCTATGCTAAAAGCTTACCACTTAGGGGTATGTTTACTAAACCATCTTAGTGTGCGCCTGGCGATAGTGTGCAGGCTGCCATAAAGGAGTGGGCGTTTCAGTCTTAAAGCAGCAAAACGGGAGTATCGCGTGATAACGCGCGCTGCTGCGCACATGATCGTGCGAAGTGCCACTAAGCGCGTTACCGCGTGGTAATCTTAAGTAGGTGCACAGACAGCCAAACATAGAAACAGAAGTGTAGCACAATGGTTAATACACTGACTGATAATACAGGGGTCATGAGCTCGATCCCCCAGAATGCATAAGGCTGGCTGAGGCATCAGCTGTGACATGTAAGTATTGTTGCCTGAGGCATTTTATTTGTATTTTATTTATTGCTGCCAGCAAACACACCCTCACGTGCCGTAACCTAAGGTGCCGCATAAGGCCCCCATAAGGCACCCCATGTTGTTGTTGTTGTTAAGTGCCGTCGAGTCGGAGTCGACTCATGGCGACCCTCTGGATAGCTATCCTAAATTGTGTTCGGTCTTCAGTCAGGCGGCTCATTGTTGACAGACTGGTACCCGTAGCTGCTGTTATTGTAGCGATCCATCTCATTGCTGGCCTTCCTCTTTTGCGTTGACCTTCTATCTTGCCAAGCATGATGTCTTTCTCTAATGATCTCTCTCTTCGCATGATGTGTCCGAAGTATGAAAGTCGAAGTCTTGTCATCTGAGCTTCTAAAGAAAGCTTAGGTTTGATCTCCTCTAGTACCGACTGATTTGTTCTTCGGGCAGTCCATGGTATACACAGTACTCGCCGCCAGCACCATAATTCAAAGGCATCAATTTTCTTCCTGTCTATCTTTTTCACTGTCCAGCTTTCACATCCATATGATGTTATTGAAAATACCATGGCTTGAACAAGTCGAATCTTTGTATGGAGAGAGACATCTCTGCTCTTGAGAATCTTATCTAAGTCTTTCATAGCCATTCTGCCAAGAGCAATGCGTCGTCTGATTTCTTGACTGCTTGTTGCTTCTTTATTGATAGTTGATCCAAGTAGGTTAAAGTTGTTCACGATTTCAATTTCTTCTCCTTCAACGATGAACCTGTTGATTATGCCAGTTGTCATGATCTTTGTCTTCTTTACATTAAGGTGCAGGCCCATTTTGAGACTATGTTCTTTGATTGTGAGAAGCAAATGTTTCAGATCATCTTCACTTTCAGCCAGTAATGTGGTATCATCAGCATAGCGAAGGTTGTTGATGAGTCTTCCACCAATCTTCACACCTCTGTTGTCTTCATACAGTCCTGCTTCTCTGATGATTTGTTCTGCATATAAATTAAACAGGTAGGGGGAAAGTATGCAGCCTTGTCTTACACCTTTGCTTATTTTAAAACCATTCTGTTTCTCCCTTGTTCCGTTCGAACTGTTGCTTCTTGATCAATGTACAGATTGCGCAAGAGAACGATCAGGTGTTCTGGTATACCCATGCTTCTTAATGTGGTCCAGAGTTTCTCATGGTTTACACAGTCAAAAGCCTTGCTATAGTCGATAAAGCACAAATAGATATCCTTTTGGTATTCTTTAGTCTTTTCAAGGATCCATCTCACATCCGCAATGATGTCTCTCGTTCCTCGTCCTTTCCTGAACCCTGCTTGCACTTCAGGTAGTTCTTGTTCTAGGTATGGCTGTAGTCTCTTTTGAATAATCTTCAGTAGAATCTTGCTGGCATGTGGGATCAGAGCGATTGTGCGATAATTTCCACAGTCAGTAGGATCACCTTTCTTTAGTATTGGTATAAACACAGATCTTTTCCAGTCAGTTGGCCATGATGTTGTCTTCCATATTGCTTGGCAGAGCCTTGTAAGTACGGTAACAGCTGCATCAGATTGCTGCAATACTTCTATGGGAATGCTATCAATGCCTGGTGCTTTGTTCTTTGATAAGGCTTTCAATGCTGCTTCAACTTCTTCTTTCATCACCAATGGTTCCTGATCATAAGGTATAGGTTGAAACGGCTGTTGGTCCACTTGATCTTTATCATATAAAAACTCTGTATATTCCTTCCACCTTTTCTTGATCTTCTCAGCATCATTCAACATAGAACCTTGAGCATCTTGTAACATTCCAATTCGAGGCTGGAACTTTTTCTTTAACTCTCGCAGCTTTAGGAAAGCCGATCTTGTTCTTCCTCTAATAGTTTCTGCTTCTATTTCCTTGCAAGTGTCATTGTAGTACTTTTCCTTGTCCTGTCTTGCTGCACGTTGGAAATCTCTGTTGAGTTCTGCGATTGTCTTTCTTTCTCCTTTGGCTTTAGCTTCTCTGCGTTTCTGGGCAATTTTCAGAGTTTTCTTCCGTCATCCATTTTGGGCCGTTTTTGCTTTTTCACCTTTTGTAGAGACTTATCGCTTTCTTCCAGCACAACCTTCTTGACGTCATTCCATAACTCTTCCGGAGCTCTGTCATTTGTATCTAAAGCAGCAAATTCGATTTTGCAGGCAGTCTTTAAATTCCAGTGGTATATTCTCAAGGTCATATTTTGCTGCATTCATGAGTGGTTTGCTCTTTTTCAACTTTAGCTTGAGTTTGCATACTAGTAGTTGATGATCTGTACCACAGTCAGCTCCAGGTTTTGTCTTTGTTGATGTTACAGAGCTTTTCCATCGTTGACTTCCACAGATGTAGTCAATTAGATTTTTATACAATCCATTGGGTGAAGTCCATGTGTACAGTTGCCGCTTGTGTTGCTGGAAGAAGGTGTTTGAGATGAATAGATCATTGGTCTTGCAGAATTCTATCAATCTTTCTCCAGCTTCATTTCTGTTGCCAAGTCCGTATTTTCCAACTACTTTGCCTTCTTCTTTGTTGCCAACTTTTGCGTTCCAGTCACCCATGACTATCAGGATATCCTGTTTGCATGTTCTGTCAATTTCAGCTTGTACTTGTTCATAGAACTCTTCAATTTCATTCTCTTCTGCAGCTGTTGTTGGGGCATATACTTGAATTATAGTTGTGTTGATAGGCAATCCTCGTAGACGAACAGAGATTAAGCGTTCGCTGACTGCATTGTATTTCATTACAGTTCTTGCAAGTTTCTTCTTTATTATAAATTCAACAACCATTTCTTCTTTGTCTTTTCATTTCCAGCATAGTAGACCATGTGATCATCTGATGCAAAGTGCCCGATGCCAGTCCATTTCAGTTCGCTGACACCCAACAGATCAAGTTGTACACGTTCCATTTCATTCTTGACCACCTCCAACTTCCCTTGGTTCATGCTTCGTACGTTCCATGTTCCAATGTGTAAGACATCTTTACAGCTTCTGACTCTCATTTCATGCGCATAGGGCGCATTATAAAGTGCACTGTCCGCCACGGCACCCTATAATGTCCCCTATAGGGCACCCTATAAGGCGCTCCATAGGACAATTTATAAGGCACCTTATACGGATTGTAACCATAAGGTGCCTCAGAAGGCGCTTTATAGGGTGCCTTATAAGGCGCCTTATGGGGCGCCTTCTGAGGCACCTTATGGTTACAGTACCCTGAGGGTGTTTTGCTGGCAGCACTGATGTACATTAAAAAAAGACAATGCTTTGGACAGCCCTATCAAAGAACCCCTACTGTGGGTTTGAACCCATGACCTCTGGCTCCACAAGTAGTAAAATAACCAGTGGGCTACAGCTCCATAGCTGCTAACAAACACCTGGCTGGCTGCAGAAGGACTGCACGTCACCACACAAACAGTCTGCTGTGGTCACCAGGATAGGGTTAACCCACCCATACCCATGATGCACTGCACATGCAAATCAGCAGTCTACAGATGATCACAAGATGGGGTATGCACCCCCACAGCACTTCGGCCTGGTAGGGGGAACTGACCGTGTGTGGTACTGGCACAGAGTAGCTACACACCGTCACATTGTGCAGGTACTGCACTCACCCTGAGGGTGAGGTGGGGCGCCCAGCACCAGGTCCACAGCAGAGATAGGCCATGCTGCAGGTCCTCAGCAGTGCTAATGTGTGAGATAGGTAGTTTCTGCAGACACACCTTGGATATATCTGTATGTCTCAGTCAAGTTAGCCCCTATGGACCCCTAGGAGACTTATGTACCACCACTCTCCTTCTCCAGGGCTGCGGGGGGTAAAAAGATCTCCCACCAACAGATCCACATTCTACCTCCCTGCAATGGTGGCAGTAGAGGGGAACATCAACCCTACAGGGCAGTCAATGCAGCTCTGTACACATCCATAACGCAATAGCAGACAGACATTAGGCCTGGATATGCTAAGCTGCCCCCCACCACTATCTGATATTCTCCCTGCAAGCAAGCCTTCAGCTGCTGCACCCTGCAAGGCGTTCCATTAAGACACATACCAGCTGCAGACAGTCCGCTAGCTAATCCATAGTGCATGTTCCTGGTGGAAATGCATGCACCCAGAACTGGGATGTCAGCATACACAACAAGCAGATAAGTCAGTGACTGGGCCCCAAAAAGAAACCCATACATATCACATGAGAAAAATACTATATAGCACTATGGGGGAGCCTAGCCATGCCGTGGTCACTGCACAGTCAGGGTGAGAGTGATCTCCCAGCGGAACCTGCTGTGGCCACCCTGTCTGTGTAGATGGTGGCCGGGCACTACAATGTCCCAGCCAGTACACTATGCCCTGTGCAGATGCATCCTGACCAGGCCACCCTGTCCGGGCTATACCCATGGTACCTTGCTCCTCATTATGCACATTGGCAGGCCAATACTGGCAACAGTGCTGGCAGTGTGGGCTGTGGAGGGTGTTTGCAGCCACCACACACTGGATAGACAGACACACACTCCCACACCTATGCCAGCATTGTGCTACTATAGAGGTGTTTAGCAGCCCAGGCCACCACACCAGTCTGGGCACAGTGCAGGCATGGATATGGTACGCAATACTGTTGGGGGTCACTCCCCAGGGGGGTAAACACTGTCAGAGACCAGACCTGAAGCACACTCCACAGACATCAGAAAGGTTGCTATGATGGAGCTCAATCAGCAAACTGTGCTTAACGTAGGAATTGCTATCTGTCAGTAATCATAGCAAACGTTTGATAGCTGTGTACTGTATTCCCAGGTGTAGGGTGGCATTGCTAAGGTATGCAAGTGCTATTATTGGGAGATGCACGCAGGGCCCAATGTCCTGCCTCTCCAGGAGGCATTGGCTAATGGAGCCTGTGGGTGTGGGTGTGTCTGCCCCTGTTGGCTGCTGCTTTACGGCAGAGGTTCCCAACTCCAGTCCTGGTGTGCCAAACACTGTTCGGGTTTTCATGCTGTCCCTCATGAATATGCATGAGATACATCTGCATACCATGGGGGTGGTGCATAGATATGCAGCACAGGCATCTTTATTAGAGGCAGCATGGAACCTGAATGATGTTTGGCCCTCCAGGACTGCATTTGGGAGACTCTGCTCTAGCTAATGTGCCTGTTTATGCTGTCTTTGCCTTGTAGGGTAAAATGTAGGTGTTTTGGGCATGTTTACGTCATCTGCAATAAAGGTTCTGTCTGTATTAGCACATTGTAGTAGTGGATAAAATATGGGGACGGGTTGGCAGGCACCATAGCTGGGACTTGAACCTGTGATTTTCTGCCTCCTAATACACTGGTTGTGTGCACTGCACCACCATGTTGCCACAGAAATGGTGCATTCCCTGGTGATACCATGACTGTTTGTCTGGCAGGGCCTGTCTGTTGCAGTGCATGGCACCCACCTACACAGGGCCTAGGCCGTGGTCTGCTCTGGGCAGCTGCCACTGCCCCTCCACCACCAGTACCCCTCCGCCACCATGCTGACATGGCCTTATATTGGAGACAGCATAAAACCTGAATGATTTGTGGCCCTCCAGGACTGCATTTGGGGGACTCTGCTCTAGGTAATGCGCATGTTTCTGGTGTCTGTGCTCGGTGGGGTAAAATATAGGCGTTTGAAACCATGCGTATGTTTCTCTGCAATAAAGGTTTGTCCTTACTATTACTGTTTAGTAGTGGGTAAAATATGGGGACTGGATTGGCAGTAGCCCCAGCTGGGACTTGAACTTGTGACCTTCTGCTCCTGAACACACTGGCTGTGTTCACCACACCACACTGTACTCACAGAGACAGTGCAGTCCCTGGAGATACCATGGTTGTTTGTCAGACAGAGCCTGTCTGTTGCAGGGCATGGCACCCACCTACACAGGGCTAGGCCATGGTCGGCTCTGGGCAGCTGCCACTGCCCCCCCTCTACCACCAGTTCCCCTCTGCCACCATGCTGACATGCCCTTCTGCTGGTGGTGCTGGTGTTGTGCAGTCTCAAGCCATCCAGTGTGCAGGTAGGAGGCTGCCTATGGTGCGTGTTCTGGGGTAGGGGTGCCTGCATAGGCATCCACACTTCCCCCCAACACCGCCTACCAATGTTCTGTGCCCTTGGGGGTACCTGCTGGGTACTATCCCCTGTGACACTGTGATAAACGCTCTCGTGCCCATGTTGGGCCCTCATCAGTTGCTGTCTGGCTGCTGTTCAGTTTCAGCATTCCTAAGTGCCATCTAGGCATCTGCCTAGTCCGCACTGTGCCCCAGCTGCACCACAGCATGTGCCGCCTGCAGCCCTCTGTATCCCCTTTCCCAGCATCTGTCCAGTTGCCCATTCTGACATGCCCGCCCTGCTGTTGTGGAACATGTGCATGCCATAGGTAACCTGTCCAATGGAGAGGGAAACCCTGATCAGTGCTATTTCACTGTGGGCTCATTCACCTTGTATGGGGACGGAGCATAGACTGTAGGGACCCTTCCAAAATTCATATTTATTTTTTGGGGCTTTCTTGGGAGTGTATTTTGATGTTTTTCCCATTACTATCACTATTGCCCAGCTTGATTATGATTTTTTTCTATTTTGTTGGGGTCCTTTTCAATGTTTTATTTGTACTTTTGTTCTGTGTACATGTATCACACTTATCACTTTTTTGTAGGTTTTCCCTGGTTTTGGCTGTACATTTCTGACAGAAATGCTTTCTCTTCACTTAAATCGGCTCTAATGCGAGGTTTTAAATCGCGTTATTTTTGGACTCGAATTTCACAAAGCTAGTGTGCGGGGAGCATCTCACCTCCCAATCTCCACCAATTGACCCCTTCTCTCTGCCCCTGGGGAGCCTTCCTCCGCCCTCCGGGAGCCTTTCCCCGCCTTCAGCGCTCGCTCGTTTGCGCCGCTGTGCGCGTGAACGCGCACTAGAGCGCATTTTTGCCCGATAAAGTGTCATTAGCGTGCGCTAAGGTACCATAGCGCACGCTAAGGTACCTTAGCGCGTGCTAATTGTGCGGCGCGCACGTTAAGAAACTTTAGTAAACATACCCCTAAGTGTTCACTGATTGCACTGTATTTCATTATAGTTCTTGTAAGTTCCTTCTCATTTATAAATTCAACACCATTTCTCCTGTGTATTTCATTTCCAGCATAATACCATGTGCTCATCAAATTTAAAGTCCCTGATGTCAGCCCATTTCAGTTCGCTGGCACCCAACAGATTGAGTTCTACATATTCCATTTCATTCTTGGCCACCTCCAGCTTCTCTTGATCCATGCTTTGAATATTCAGTGTCCCAATATGCAAGCCAGCTTTGCAGCTTCTGGCTCTCATTTCATGAGCCACTACATCAGCCATCAGACTTCCCAAGGACTTTGATCCAACCACATTACAAATACTGGCTTTACTATGAAGAATCTTCAGCTCTTCTCAGTAGCTCATTGAATGCCTTCTGACCTAGAGGTCTCATTTTCCAGCACTATATCACAGTTTGTTTTGTGTGACTATTCATTGGGTTTCAGTAGAGAAAGGTAAACAATAAAGTACCCCGGGGATCTGGGATAATTTATACATGACCTGGAAATGGGAACAATGAGTGTGGTGATCAAATTTGCAGAAAACTCAAAATGATCCAACATTGTTAAATCACAAGAGGATTGTGAAAAATTTCAAGAGGATCAAGAGAAATTGGGAGAATGGCATCCAAATGACAGATGAAATTTAATATGGATGTGTCAAGTTATGTACTTAGGGATGAACAACAATATTTATTCATTTATTTATTTATTTAGCCAGTTTTGTATTTCACTTATCCTTCAATCAAAGTGGTTAGGGATATAACTAGGGGTCTACATTCAACATAGGTGACAAGACATACATATATTCCTGGGGTTGGGTCCCAGGTCTGAGATGTTGGCATTTGGTGGCTGTATCGGCAAGGCTGCGTAGATTAGGAGTTAAGGTGCTTGTTCATATGAGGCCATGAACAGATGGGTTTTGAGAGATTTGTGAAAGTCCTTGAGGTCCTTTTGTGCTCTTAGTTCCTCAGGGAGCGAGTTCCATAGGTCCAGCGCTGAGAGTGAGATAGCTACACGATGCAAAGTTCTACATTAGGAGTCACTACCCAGGAAAAGGATCTAGGAGTCATCATGAATAATACATTGAAATCCTCTGTTCAGTGTTCAGTCAGGAAAGCTATTAGAATGCTAGAAATTATAAAGAAACTAATGGTGTATAAAACAAAGGATATGATAATGCCTTTGTATCGCTCCATGGTGAGACCACACCTTGAGTATTGTATGCAGTTCTGGTCATCACATCTAAACAAAAAGCAGAACTGGAAAAAGTACAGAGAAGGGCAATCAAAATGATAAAAGGGCTGGAAGGATGCCTATATGAGGAAAAGATTAAAAAGTTAGTGCTCTTTTGCTTGGGGAGATATGACAGAGATCTATAAAATAATGTGTCACATAGAATGAGTACATATGGATCAGAGTTTACTTCTTCAATAAGTATAAAGACTAGGAGGCATGCAATGATGCTATAAAGTAGTACATTTGAGAGTAATTGGAGAAAATATGTCTCCACTCAATGAGCAATTAAGCTTTGGAATTTGTTGCCAGAAGATGTAGAAAAAGCTATTAGAGTAACTGAGTTTTAAAAAGGTTTGGACGAGTTCCTGGAGGAAAAGTTCATAAACCATTATTAAAAAGGACTAGGGGAAATCCACTGCTTATGTCTGTGATAAAAGGCATCAAATCTGTCTAGCTTTTGGCCTTGTGATCTTGACTGGCCACTGTTGTAAACAGGATATTTGGACTTGATGGATCATTGGTTTCAACCAGTATGGCAAATATTATGTTCCTATGGATATCACAATAATTGCATCTTTAACAAAATAGATACATTGCAATGTAGTCCCTAAAAAGAGTACACATGGGATTGCATTTAAATGACCACTGGATGTCCCTATGTTCTCACAGCAAGATACTTTAAACAGTTTTCCACACAGAATAAAAATAGTCCTCATAAAAATGGCACATCTTCCCTTTTCATTTTATTGCTGTATAGCAAAATGTTTTTCAGAGGTAACAGGAAAAGCAAGTGAGAGGGAGAAAATGCAAGCCTGATCAGTCCTATAATTCGTCACTGCGGAGACCATTATTCCCATTGTCCTATGCAAGGAATTACTTTCGACCTCACCTCATTCCCTTTAACTGGAGGTATAGCTGAACATCTGCAGAGTATGGCTACTAGACTATGAATTATGTGAGCATGATGTTTGCTTGGGAGCATACATTATTTACAAGTCACTTGTATGCACATGTACCTACAGTAGTGGTCAACATTATTGGCACCTTGCATTTTAGGTATGTTGTATACAATATCTTGAGAAGCATTTGGGAATATTCCAAATGTATGCCATCATATTTTCATAGTATTTTCAAAGGTGTACAACTACAAACAAATGTTTGTGCAATTGTGACATAGTAATTTCTGAGAAAAAAACAAAATATGACCTGGACAGGATTAATGGCACCTTTAATAATATTTGGTTGCACAACCCTTGGCAATTATGAAAGCCTACAAAAGTTTCTTATAACCATCTATAAGTTTCCCACAGCTGTCTGCTGGTAATTTCTCACACTCTTGCACTGTGATTTGTTCCAGTTCATGAATGTTTCCAGGATTCCTTTTGCCAATGGCAGATTTCAACTCTTTCCAAAGGTTCTCGATTGGATGGAGATCAGGACTCATTGCTGGCCAGTTTTAAAAAGTGCAATTTGTCTTTCTTAACCATTCTTTTGTACTTTTGGATGTATGTTTTGTGTCATTGTCCTGATGAAGGATCCGTTGCCTTCAACCCAGACCTAGCTTTCTGACACTAGATAGCAGATTTTGCTCCAGAATACCTTGGTAGTCCTCTGACTTCATGATTCCATTAATACATTCCAGGTCTCTAGGTCTGGAGGCAGCAAAACAGCACCACAACATTATGGAACCTCCACCATATTTAACTGTAGGAAGGGAGTTTTTTACCCTTAATGTTTGAGGCCGCCGGGCCGGTCCCACAGCCGGCAGTAACTTGGGCCCAGGCCTGGCTTCGGCCTTCATCAGGTGAAAGGGGCTGGGGGGAGGGGGAGAGAGGAGAGAGGCATAGCGGAGGTTTGAAATCGCTCCACAACATGGTGGTGGAGCGATTTCATTGGCTTGTGGGGGCCAGTGGGCGGGGCTAAGGTCAGCGAGGAGCCGCATGGTCGGCCCTTTTGCCACGGCTCCTCGGGTCAGAAGGACGCGTTTTGTCCGGTCTCTGTCGGCGTCGTGAGGTAAGGGACCTGGGGTACAGTGGAAGTTTGCGGGGGCGCCGCTGGACATTCTGGGAGGGTCGGTGCAGAAAGGAAGGAGGGAGAGAGTTGAGTGCGGCACTTTTTTGGGGTGTTTAAATTTAATCCGCAATACATTCTTCCGGCTTGCTGGGTGAGGGTTGTTGGGAGGGATCAGCATGGTGCGTGCTGTGGGGGGGGGTCAAGTGGTAAGGACTCAGGTGCCCGTTCTTGGGGACAGGGGGGCAAATCGCGGGGTGCCGGTGTGGCGAAAAGGGCCAGGGTGGCAGTCGGACAGCCAAGCATGCAGGTGGACCATCTGGGTCGAGGGGAATGGGGGGAAGAGGGGGATTTGTGGGGGCAGAGAGCAGGGGTTCCAGTGTGGAGGCGGTTCCTGCTGTTCTGGATATGGGGCAAGGGAGCCCGGGGTCTCTATTGGGGCATGAGGTGGAAGGGAGTGTGTTGGAGGTAGGGGGGGCCCCTAGGATGAGGGCTAGCATGGGTGAGTTGGGGGGAAGCGTGGCCAGGCCAGGGGGGGATGCAGGAGGCGGGCTGGTAGCCAGATTAGGGCCCCCATAGGCCTGCCCGGTGCGGGCCAGGTTTTCCCTGGTGGCAAGGGGGTCCAGTTTGGCAGAGTGGGCATGGGAGAAGGGTGGTCAAATTGGCCTCAAGTGGTTGGAGACCGTCCATGAATAGGGGCTTGGGGGTATGGGTGGGGTGATTGGGGCAGGATGGGGTTTTTGGCTGGGGGGGTGCAGCCATCATGGGGGGGTGCCAGTTGGGCTGCGGGGGGTTTGGGCACGTCAGCGGGGCCTCTGAGGGGGGGGGGGGGCTGGATTGGATTGTGGGGCAGGGCAGTATGGCACTGGGTGCTGGCTGCTACGGGTGTTTCTGGTCCTCTCCCTCTGCAGGTACCGGTGGCTGGAGAAGCGTTAGGTAGGCCGATGGCAGCGGCACAGAGTGTTGGGCAGGCCAGTCCGGCCGTGATGGTGTCAGAGACCGGCCAGTGTGGCACGGAAGTTGAGTGTGCTGGGACTACGGGTGGACTCAGTGCTGAGATAGTGCCAGGAGGGGAGGTGGTTACGGCGGGGCGCAAGGATAAGGCGAAGAAGAAACACAGGCGTTGCCATAAGGCATAGTTCATCATCCTTGTCCTTGTCGTCCTCGACCAGTTCGTCGGATGACCTCGGGCGTGGGCAGGGAAGGAAAAGGGGGGGACGTCGTCATCTGTGGTGCGTTGCGCTGAATTAGTGGGAGAGCGTCCCATGCAAATTGAGGCGGGCGGATCCTGAAGCGGAGGTACATAGATGTTTTCCGGCTTCTGGAAGGGAGAAATCGCATGGGGGAGAGTAAGAATAAACGCAAGGAGGATGAAAAGGCGGGGAGAGTGAAGAAGGTGTCACGGAATACCCTGAATTGGACGCGAGCATTTTTGCGCTTGGCTAGTGTTTGTGGGCACGCTAATCCGGGGCAGTATGGGGAGTTATTGGCATATGCGGATGCAATTTTGGCAGCATCGTAGGCGC
Source organism: Ichthyophis bannanicus (assembly GCA_033557465.1). Classification (NCBI taxonomy): domain Eukaryota; kingdom Metazoa; phylum Chordata; class Amphibia; order Gymnophiona; family Ichthyophiidae; genus Ichthyophis; species Ichthyophis bannanicus. Next base: position 87,504,709 of record CM066050.1, on the reverse strand, counting down.
ATGAGGGTTGGGCTTGGCTCAATTATGATGAAGAATTTCGGGATATGATGGAGGAAAATGCGCAGCTGTCTTGGGGAATGAAGGATATTAATTTATGGCTGATGCAGATGTCTGCTAGGAAAGTTGGCTCGGGCATTGGGGGGGGTCAGACTAGGATGGGTGGGTCAGCGTCAGTGACGAGTCTTCGGTTTTTTCGTCCGACGGGCAATGTACTGGAGTCCCCCAAAAGCGGGTCGGCGGGGGAATCTCTGCTGGCGCTTTAATAAGGCGTCCTGTCCCTTCCCAGATTGTAAATTTCGACATGCTTGTCCGCTCTGCGGAGGAGGGCATTCAGCCGCCAAGTGTAGTCGGAAGGCAGTGCCTGGGGCGGCGGTCAGGGGTAAGTGAAGGACGGGGAGGGGGGTTAGCGCCTACCCCCATTAAACTCCAGGCACTGCGACCATGGTTGAGGCGCTATGCAGGGAGTAGGCACGGTAAAGAGGCAAGCATGTTGGAATTAGGCTTTGCGGAGGGTTTTCGGATTTCCGTTTCAGGGAGAAGTGCGCAACGTGACAAGTAATAATGCTAGCTTGGTTGTGCCTTTTGGCGGAAGTGGCACGCGCTAAGATAGCGGTCGAATGTGCCTTGGGCAGGTGGCTGGTCCATTCACCCGTCCTCCATTTGCGCCGTTTATTAATTCACCTTTGGGGATCATCCCGAAGAAAGAGCAATGGCATTATCGGCTGATACACAACCTGTCCTTTCCGCCGGGGGAGTCAGTGAATGACCATATCCCACGAGAGCTCTGCTCTGTGCACTATGTTCGGTTTGATGGGGTGCTGGAACTAATGCGCCAGTGTGGAAAAGGGGCGTTTGATGGCAAAGGTGGACATTGAATCGGCATTTCGGTTGCTGCCGGTTCACCCGTCCGCCTTTCCGCTGCTGGGGTTTCAGTTCGATTCCGAGTTTTATTTTGATAAATGCATACCGATGGGTTGCGCGATCTCCTGTGCCTATTTTGAGGCCTTTAGTTCATTCTTGCACTGGGTCCTGCGGCAGCGGTTGGGGTGCCAGTCCATCGTGCACTACCTGGATGATTTTTTGTTTGTGGGGTGGGCCCAGCGCAGACGTCAGCATGTGTGGCTATGCTAAGGTTATTCCAGGAGATGGCGGTGGAATTGGGGATCCCGTTTGCGGCGGAAAAGACGTTGGGGCCGGTGACGTGTCTTGTCTTTTTGGGGATCGAGATAGACTCGGTGGAGCTGGTGGTCCGCTTACCGAAGGAGAAAGTGGATCGCCTGAAGGTGTTGGTGGCTACTGTAGGGTCCGCCTCAAAGGTGACGTTGAGGGAGATGCAGGCGCTCGTCGGTCATTTGAACTTGCGTGTCGTGTGATTGCTATGGGGCGGCGGTAGGCCGTTTGCTCGGCATCTGTCCCTGGCTATGGCAGGGTGCGACGCCCGCATCATCGTCTTTGGGTAACGTCAGGTATGAGGGAGGATTTGCGAGTGTGGGATGCTCTTCTTTCTGACGGTAACAGATGCTCGCTGCTCCAAGCTGTGGAGTTGTCCAATGTAGACCTGCAGCTCTTCTCTGATGCGGCGGGCAGCTCGGGATTTGGCTTGTATTGTCAAGGCTCTTGGTGTGCGGCGGCGTGGCCGGCATCTTGGGTAGACTCGGGGTTGACTCGTAATGTGGCCTTCTTGGAGTTGTTCCCGATTGTGGTAGCATTCTGGGTTTGGCCAGAGAGGCTGAGGGATAGGAAGGTAGTATTCTGGTGTGATAATTGCGGCTGTAGTACAGGTCATTAACAGACATGCGCCCAAGTGTCCGTGGGGTGGCGGCGCTAATGAGGGTCTTGGTCCAGCTTGTCTGCGGCTCAATGTCACGGCCAGGGTGTGTTATGTGCCGGGTTTGCAAAATTCCATTGCTGATGCTTTGTCCCATTTTCAGTGGGCCCGGTTCTGGGAGCTGGCCCTGCGGGCGGATGCCGTGGCAGCGGCGCTTCCAGCGCACCTCTGGCAGATTGGGATGCAAGAGTGATGGAGTTATTGCGGTCCTCAGTGGCTCCAGGTACGTGGGCTTCACATATTTCACCTATTCTAAAACATCTTCATTGGCTCCCGATACGAAATAGACTCACTTTCAAAACTTTACTAATTACATTTCAAAGCCATCAAAGAGCTCTCATCTGCATCATTATCAGATATGATCCAAACAACACCCCTCAATAGGGATAGAAGGTCAGTATCACTCAATTCTCTGTTAGTCCCTAAATCAATAACACAATACACAAAAACTACTACTGACAGGGCTTTCTTTTTCTGTGCACCAAGGTGTTGGAACAGTCTTCCTCAAAACATCCGATCAATACCATACCTTTTGCAGTTTCGAAAAAGCTTTGAAAACACTACCTCTTCCTCTTGTCTTATCCATTAAACAATCCAGATAACACAACCTACCCACAGACCTTCCAAACATACAAATTCAATACAGACACCCCACAGACCTCCCATACACAATACTGAAGCCAGGATGAGATCATGTCTGTTATATTAATTAATTACCCTGTTTATCCGAGTTGTATTTCCTGTTTTTTCTGTAAACACAAAGTATCGTTGAATTGTGTAACTCCTTGTTTATTGTAAACCGCGCTGATGCTGAATAGTGCGGTATATAAGAGACTATAAATAAATAAATAAATATAGGCAGGGCTATGCCAAAGTGCGGGAGTTTCTTTGGGAGAGGGGCTGGAGAAGTGGGAGGGTACCTGACCGGTTTCGGGGGTGCGTTCATAGTTTGGGCAAAGGAGCGCGGCTGGTCGCAGTTGTCGGTGTGGGTGGCGCTGGCAGGTTTTTCCTTTTTCAGCAAAGCGGAGGGTTGGGGTAACCCGAGCACGTCGTTTCTAGTGAAGAGATTGCTGGCCGGGTGGTCGAGGGAGAGACCCCAGGTGCGGGATTGGCGCCGCCCCATATCTCATGACTACTGTCAAGGATATGGGATGTCTTGCCGGAGGTTGGCAGTGTCGGAGTATGAGTCGTCCTTGTTCCGCGCCTTGTTTGTTACCGCTTTTTTTGGTGCTTTTGAGTGGATGAGTTAGTTTCCACGGTCGAGGGGGTGGGGTATCGACTGGGCTAGAGATGCAGCATGTGCTCCTAGGGGAGACGTTGGCGTGGATTTACCTTCAGCAGTCGAAGACAGACCAACAAGGGGTATGTCAGATGGGTGTTGCTGTGAGCGATTCCGGGGTTGTCTTCCTGACCCGGTGCAGAATTTGTCCGCCTATGTCCGTCGGCGTCCGGAGCTGACAGGTTATTTTTTTTTTTCACCATGCGGATCGGCAGCCTGTCACGCAGTTTCTTAATTCATGGCGGTTTTTCTGCTTAGCCTTACGGCGGCTGGGTTATGATGACCGGCAGTTCGCCTCGCATTCCTTCCAGATCGAGGCAGCGACAAGTGCAGCTGCTGCCGGACTGGAGGGTGCGGTGCTTCAAAGGATTGGCAGGTGGCAATCTGGGGCTTATGAAATTTATGTCCGTTTGGACCAAGCGTGAGGGGGGATAGAGGGAAAGGGTGGGTGTTGGGGGGGGGTATTAATGCTGTTTTTGTATTTCAGGGCGGCAGCCGGATTCACACCTCCAGGCCGACGAGTGTGGGTGATGGCCCAATTGGCGAATGGTGGATTATCAGGCACTCCTTTGTCTATTGGGCGGAGCGGAGAGCCTTGATGCGACCTCTGGGGAGTCCACTTGGGCCTGGGAACCCGCAACATTCGTTGCTGTGGATGGGGGAGCGAGGCATGCGGTGGTGGCAGCTTCTTCCTTGGATTCAACGGCAGGCGGACTGGAGGCAGCGACCGTTGGGGGTCTTGTTTGCATTTGGGCGGCACTGACCTTTCCAATTGGACCTGTCGCCAGCTCACTGGAGCGGTGCAGCTCGGACATTCGAGTGCTGCAGGAGGAATGGCCAGGGGTGGCGATCATCTGGTCGGACATTGTCCCGAGGCCGGACTGTCAGTCGCAGCGGCGGTGGTCGCGTGGCCTGGTAAAAATCAATCGCCAGATTGGACGTTGGGTGCAGATGGCCGGTGGCTGGCAGGTGCAGCACCACTGGGCAGATCCAAAGTGTGGGGAATTGTACCATACAGATGGGGTTCACCTGTCCCCTGTCGGACAGGATCTGTTAATAAATGATTGGCAGGAGGCCTTTGAATTGTGGCTTTGTTGCATCTTTTATATGGGGGGGGTTGGTCGCGAGGATAGGTAAACTATCCTCGCGCCGGCGGGGGCGGGTGTAGGGATAGAGACCAGCGGCTCGCTGAGGCGGCGGGGGCAGTAACTGATTTAAAGGGCCGTGGGGGAAAATAACAAAGGCCTCCCTGGCATGGGGCGCGGCTTCCCGGTTGGGGGTCTCGGCCCGGTAATTTACTGGGGTGTGCCGGCCTTTTGCTACTAGCCTGGCGAGGCAGGCGATGGGCTTCGGGGGATTGGAGGATGCTCCACCTCGTGCTAATAATATGGCAGGTGGGGGCATTGTCCCGGTTGTTGGGCTGGGGGGTGATGGTTGGGAAATGTTGATGCTTTTTGTTTTGGTCCATGTGTGGGCTTGGGTGTTTATATGAGTTTAAATAAAGCTGCGACTAAAAGTTGTACCAATTCAGGTCTCTGTGTGTTTGTATGTTGGAAAAGAGGAATGAAAGGGTCTTTGGGGAGGATGGATGGTGTGGGAAGGCGAGGGGTGCCTCCGAGGTTACGGAACCAGGGTTAAATGTTTTGAGGCCTGCCGGGCTGGTCCCCGCGGCCGGCAGCTACCTGGGCCCGTGCCCCGCCGGCTTCGGCCTTCAATCAGGTGACAGTGGGGCTGGGGGGGGGGAGGGAGAGGAGAGCGGCATTAGCGGAGATTGTGCAAATGAAACGCTCCACGACATGGTGGTGGGGAGCGATTTCATTTGGCTTGTGGGGGAACAGTGGGAGCGGGTCGTAAGGTCAGAGGCGAGGAGTCTGCGTGGTCGGCCGCTTGTTGCCCGCTGGCCTTCCGTGCGGCGTTCGTGAAGTACGTTGTTTCCCGCCACACCCTCTCCTATTGAACGTGGGTGTGGAAAGGGGGGATGTTTGGGAAGCTGGGGGGTGCGGGTAGAGTAACCAGAGCTGTCGCCCGAGGCAAGCGGGGGCAGTACATCCTGAATTTAGGGGTAGTGGGGAGCAAAGGGCTCCCCGGCGATAAAGTTGCGAGGCCTTTCTAATTTAAGGGTTGGGGTCCTCAGCCCGGTATTTTCGGGGGTGTGCCGGCCTTTGACTACTAGCATGGCGAGGTAAGCGATCGGGCCCTTTCTCGGGAGTGGAGGCTGCTCCGCCGTTTGCTAAATAACTATGGCAGGTGGGTGCATTTGTACGGTGTTGGGGTGGGGGGTGATGTTGGGGATTATTGATTTTTGTTTGGTTCCCATTGTTGGGCCTGTGTTATATGAGTTAAATAAACGCTGCGAACCAAAAGTTGTACGCAAGTCAAGGTCCTCTATCGGTGCTGTTTGGTATGTGTGGAAAACGAGGAAAATGAAGGGTCCGTTGGTGAGGATGGATGGTTGGGACGGCGAGGAAGGGCCTCCGGGTTACCAATGGCGTTACAAGCTTAAATGGGAGGAGTGCCCCACTTGATGTGTTAGGAAAAAATTACCGTCAGGCCAGGTAGGTTCCAATGCCCACGTGGAGATCAAAACAATCTCTAGGCTCGGAGGTAACTGGGCGCTTTCTAGTCCAATAACGCACTCCTTGTTTGCCCTTAAGCAAGCCACTTAACCCTCCATTTCACCTCAGATACACATTAATGATTTCTTGTGAGCCCCTCTCATTTCCGGGGGACAAGGGAATGTAGGCCATACGCTTGTCTTTGTAGTGATTACATAATATACAAGCTGCTTTTGCCATCGAAGAATATGGCAGTATAGAAAACTGATTAAATAAGATACACTAATGGGGCATTACTTGGGACAGTGTGGTCCCATTATACTCCCCCCTTCGGTTTCTGGAACTGTGCCTGCCTTTGAAGCTGACTACAAAAGGCGGAACCTGCTACATCTGCAGAGAAGATCCGCTGCAATTGTAATTACTGAGGAAAGGGGTTTGGGAATTTTTTTTTCTCTCAAATCTTGGGGAAACAATGGCAAAGTGCTTTAAATTAAAGCTTGATTAATCTGTGACCACCAGTGTATTTGTTAATATCCAGCTCACAGGGCCCTAGTAGCATCAACAAAAGTTTTTTTTTTTTTTTTTTTTTTTCCCCCCCTAGTTCACATTTAGAACTCAATACTGTCCCTCTATCCAAGCAAGCGGCTGTAGGACTCCCGCTGGAAATTGGTCACAGAGTACCTTAGAAGGCAAAGGACAGGGTAACTGGTGTACTAGCCAAGCCCCCTTTTTTAAATAGATATTTTTCCCTCCCTCCCTCCTTTTCTCTTTTCCCCACCCCCCTCCACCCTTGGGATAATTGTAGCTTTAAAGGTACATAAACCTCTCAAGGACCCCAAGGCCATGCCATATGTCACTCTCAGGTTGCATCTGTTTTGTCTCCCATCAGGTATACATTACGGACCTGAGGATTAATTAAGCTTCCAGGTGAACTAAGTACATTAAACGTATTAGGTGTAATTTTACTTTTAGTATAAGAGTATCCCCCGTCAACCCTTAGTAAGGTAACTAACTTAAATCCCTAAACAAAACCCTTAAAATCCCTAAATGCAGACAGCATTCTCAGCAGCAGAATGGGGGGTTTTTCCAGTCTTTGGAGCATTGAGATGTCACAATGTATGATTGTCTCCCAGTTTGTGAGGAGTCCAATTATGTTATGCACTAGGTGGCAATGAATCTCTTTTGCTCTCAGGGAACGAGTCCCTCTCTGGCGGCTAGAGTAGAGGACTTGGGTGACATTAGGAAGACAGAGAGGTACATAGATGAGCACACCTACAGGAATATAGTACTGAAGTCCCACCTCCAGTCCTGGCAACATGCCTGTTGCCATGGAAGAAAGATTCATGTGACCTGAGAGCATGCACCCTTGTGTGGCAGGAAGTGAATTCTGTAGCTAGTACCTGTCCTCCAGGTGATGTAAAACCCTCTCACACTGAGGAAGATTCTCCCAGAGGCCAGTGTCCCCCCATCAGGGAAGGTTTAGGATAGCCATTATAGTTGGTGCTTATGATCATTAGGCATGTAGATAGCTGGGTGGCTGGGTGGACCTGATGATCGCCTGGTAACATGCCTGCCTGGTGCAAAGGTAGTGATCATCATGCCACCACCTAGACAACCGGGCCTTAGATGGTGCTGGGGAGGAGTCTGCTTGTCCTTGGTACAATGTTGGTAC